>JASAMY010001588.1:0-86774 GCA_030248085.1 Paralinhomoeus sp. GSCO2_6
TGTTGCGGTTTGCAGCGCAGCCCCAAGTACTCGCTGAAGAACTAATACCGAGCAGGGAGCAAGCGAAAAAACGAAGCTAACAGGGTGTGCAATGGGAGAGTGAGCCGTGTAGCCAGCGGCCTAGCTAAACGCAAGTCAGTGAATCACAACATCCTATCCTGCTTGCATTCATCGTTGTCTGGCTAAAGGGCGTGACAATAAGGCTACAGACATGTTGAATCAGAAGCGCCCTAGAAGCTGCATATTCATCACTCCTTCTCAGCTCAAGGGGGCTTATGTTCTGGAAGAGTGACCAAGCCCAGTTCCTTTCTCAGGACTTGAAAACGATCGCGTGGTAGGGCCTTGGTCAGAATGTCTGCCACCATCAGCTCGGTCGGGCAGTAGTTGACGTCGATCACCCCATCGTCAACCAACGAGCGGACGAAGTGAAACTTGACGTCAATGTGCTTAGTCCGGGCATGCTGCACGGACGCCTCTGCTGCTTGTGGCGATCGCCTTGGCGCTCTGGTTGTCCTCCAGTAGTACTGTCGGGCTTGACGTGTCCTGGTGTAGACTCTCAAGCAAACTGCGTAGCCAGACAGTCTCTTGTGCAGCAGCAGACAAAGCAACGTATTCAGCCTCAGCAGTTGATAGTGCCACGATCGTCTGTTTCTTACTGCGCCAGCTGACCGCTGCTCCAGACAGTTTGAATGCAAAGCCAGTTGTCGACTTTCTGTCTCCTTGGTCTCCAGCCCAGTCAGCGTCAGCGTAGCCAATGAGTTCCTCCTGACTCCGTTGAAACAGTAGACCCAGCTGCTTTGTTCCTTTCAAGTAGCGGAAGATTCTTTTCACCGCAATCCAGTGTTCTGTCGTTGGCTTAGAGCAGAACTTTGCAACACAAGAAACAGCAGCAGCTATGTCAGGTCGAGTGGCAATTGCCAAGTAGAGAAGACTTCCAACTGCAGACTGATAATTCGACTGATCCACGAGCTGACTCTGCTCGTTTGCAGGCATCAGTTGAGTTCCAGTGTCAAGCGGAGTCGCTACCGCTTTTGCTTCCTGCATGTTGAACCTCTGTAGAACCTTGTCGACGTACCCTTCCTGTCCAAGGTGCACGGTGCCCTCGTGTTCGTGGTCCCGCACAACTTTCACGCCAAGGAAGTAGTGTAGCTCTCCCATGTCTTTCATTTGGAACTTGCTGGCAAGCTGCTCTTTCAGTTGCTGGATGGCTCGGTCAGACTTTGACGCGATGACTAGGTCGTCGACGTAGACTGCTACGATGATCAGCTCGTCTGACTGTTCTGTTGTGTAGATACACTGATCTGCCTTTGACTGCTGTAGTCCTATCGCCACCAACTGGTTATGAAGAGCTTCGTTCCAGCATCGGGGAGATTGCTTCAGACCGTAGAGGCTTTTGTCAAGCTTGCAAACGTGGTTCTCTTTGCCCTTGATGACGAACCCCTGTGGTTGCACCATGTAGATCTCCTCTTTCAGATCTCCATTCAAGAACGCAGTTGTCACGTCCATTTGGTGCAGTTTCATGCTCAGCTTTGCTGCCAGCGCAATCAAAGTTCTAATTGACTCGAACCGCACTACTGGAGAGAAAGTTTCGTCGTAGTCAACGCCAAACTTCTGCGTGAAGCCTTTGGCGACTAATCGGGCTTTGTAGCGTTCCACGCTGCCGTCCTCGTTTCTCTTGACTCGAAACACCCACTTGCAGTCAACTGTTTTCCTTCCCTCTGGCAAGGGTGTCAACGTCCACGTCTTGTGCTCCAACAGAGAATCGTACTCCTTCTGTGCTGCCTCCTTCCAAAGGTGCGCGTCTGGAGCTTTCAGCGCCTCGCCTATTGTTCTCGGTTCCGCCCCAGCTTCGGCACAGTGAGCTATGGGGTCTCCGAACCGTTCAGGCTGTCGGCGTTCACGTGTGGATCGTTGCAAAACAGGTAGCTGCGTCTCGTCTTTTTCGTCTGTCGTCTCTGCGTCTTCAGTTGTCTCAATCTCGACAGTTGCTGTGACCTCCTTCTCAGGCAAACCACGCTTCTGCTCATTTGGTCCAAATGAGCTTTCATCGAAGATGACGTCTCTGCTGTCAACGACTCTCTTTCTCTGAATGTCGTACAGCCTGTAGCCTTTGGACCGAAGAGCATAGCCGAGAAATCTGCAACGTCGCGCTTTGCCATCGAGTTTCTTTCTCTCATCTTTCGGCACATGGACGAAAGCGTTGCAGCCAAAGACTTTCAAGTGTCTAACGCTTGGCTTCCTGCCAAAGTAGGCTTCATGAGGCGTAACATTGTCAAGGGCTGATGTTGGGCTTCGGTTATACAAGTACACTGCTGTGTTCAAGGCTTCCGCCCAGAAGTTCTTGGGTAGCTTTCCTCCAGCCAGCATTGAGCGCACTCTTTCCATCAGGGTTCTGTTGGCCCTTTCAGCTACGCCATTTTGTTCTGGCGTCTTCTGAATCGTGGTTTGGTGCTGGATTCCCTCCTTCTTCAGGTAGTCCTCAAATGCTGCTGATGTGTACTCGCCGCCTCTGTCCGACCTCAGGACCTTGACTTGCTGCCCTGTCTCCTTCTCAGCCTGACACTTGAACTCTTGAAATTTATTGAAGACTTCACTCTTTTCATTCAAGAGGAACACGCGCATGTAGCGCGTCTTGTCGTCGATGAACGTCACGAAGTACTTCTTGCTGCTGAGTGACTCCGTGTCCATCTTTCCGCACACGTCGCTGTGGACGAGTCCAAGAGTTGTGTCTGCCTTGGTCGCTGATTGCTTTGGGAACGGCAAGCGATGAATACCGCCTTCGACGCAGCTCTCGCAGAGATTTAGGTGGTCGAACTGATCGTGGTCCAGGCCGTTCACCATGCTTTGCTTGACCAGGCGATTCAGGTTTCCAACTCCGAGATGACCGAATCTCGCGTGCCACAGAGCCGACTTGTCGTTTGGAACGTGATCAGCTACACAGGCTCTCGCTTGGCTCCCTCTGCTGTCCAAGTAGTACAGACCGCTTTGCTGAAGAGTTGCTACTGCTGCCAGCTTGTTGTTGCTGTACCTGACGATGCACTTTTTCTGTCCAAAGAAGACCTTGTGCCCCAACTTTGTGGTCGCCGCCACACTGAACAAGTTGGTCGTCATGTCCGGCACGTACAGCACGTCCTGCAGGACTCGGCTGGTCCACTGACGATTTAACAAAAGCTGCAGTTTCACGCTTCCCTTTCCGACTGCTTCGACTGTTCTTCCATCGCCCAGGACGACCTCCAGCGGTTTTTCAAGCCGCTCTATGCTGACAAACGCGTTCTCTTGTGATGACATGTGTGCGCTTGCACCACTATCAACGAGCCAGCGCGTCTTGTCATGCGGGAGTCTTGGTGTGGCATTCAGAGCACTCTGGTCAGTCATGCCACCAGTCGCAGCCTTAGGTTTAGGCGGTTTTGCTTTGAATTTCTTGTTCCAATTTGGTTTTGGAGCAGCACCAGCTTGTTTAAGCTTACAGTTCCGTTGCAGGTGACCTTCTTTTGAGCAGTACCAACAGACAACTTTGCTCTTGGCTTTAGCAGTCAGTCCGCTTGGTTCACCAGAGCTTGATGTGTCGTGTTCTCGTTGCTGTCTGGCTTCCTCTCTCAGGAGGCGCTCCGTGAGTGTGTCCATGGTGAGGTCCTCCGCCTTGGCCTCGAGCGCGGTCACCAAGACGTAGTAGCTCGACGGTAGACTTGCCAGCACAGTTAGCACCTGCTCTTGATCATTCACTGCACTGTCCAATACTGCGAGTTGGCGAAATAGCTCAGTCATTTGCTTCAGGTGATTGCTCAATGACTCACCCTCCTTGAGCTTCATACCGAGCAGCTGTTGCTTGGTTGCCAACTTGTTGCTCCAGGTCTTTTTGCTGAAGTGCTCTTTCAGCTTCTTCCAGACTTCTCTCGGGCTTTCCTCGTCTGGTGGCACTCGGTAGAGTTGACTTGGGTCAATGGCCAGCAGAAGAATGCCCAGCGCCTTACTACGACGCTTCATGTAAGCCTGGAGTGCGTCACCCGATTGGCCAGTTCCTGTCGTCTTGCCGCTGACGATGTCCCAAACGTCATCCTTGAGCAGGGCTGCCTTGACCTGCACGGCCCATGTGGGGTAGTTGTTTTCATTCAGCGGGACGATCAGCGACTTGTCCGCCATGCCGACTGCTTCAGTAACAGAACAGTGTCCGAGCAGCTGACTCACTCCGATCCCAACACGGACCCAGCCAGCAACTCTGTACACGTCCTCTACGAGTTCCTCTGAGAGGTGTAGCAGCAAACGTCGGCAGCTCGATTCTTCAGGCAAGAACCTTTGGGGCTTGTGGGGCTGGGCCCATAACCTGTTGCGGTTTGCAGCGCAGCCCCAAGTACTCGCTGAAGAACTAATACCGAGCAGGGAGCAAGCGAAAAAACGAAGCTAACAGGGTGTGCAACGGGAGAGTGAGCCGTGTAGCCAGCGGCCTAGCTAAACGCAAGTCAGTGAATCACAACATCCTATCCTGCTTGCATTCATCGTTGTCTGGCTAAAGGGCGTGACAATAAGGCTACAGACATGTTGAATCAGAAGCGCCCTAGAAGCTGCATATTCATCACCCTCGGCTTCCAACCCACCCTCGTGTCGCGCCGCGCTACTGTGTAGTGGGCCGACACCTCTCTCCTTTTCTCCCTTTTTCTCCAAAGCCAGAACGCGCCAAAGCCCGAAGGCACAACAGTCGCACGCGCCTGCTTCACACGCACCACTCTGCACTCGCGCAGCCCAACTCTCAAAAGGGGACGCGCTCTAAAGCCGAGAAAACGCACAGAGTGACCGACAGACGTACCGGTCACTACACAGGCGCGTAGAAATGGGAAAACGCGCCACGAAAAACCATCGCCCGACAGCCGGCTGACGCAATCACCGGGTTACTGTAGGGCACCGGTTCAACTCACAACCAAATAGAAAACCGAACAAAATAAAGCCAAAGGGGGAAGGGGCGGGGGATGGGGACGTGGCCTCAGCGCGATCTCTGGAATCAGCGCTCTCGACGACTTCTTTGCAACTGTTGACGCTGTCGTCAACTTTTTTGGCGGCTCAACTCGTCACGAAGCGCTCTTAAAAGTCCAGCGCGACCTCATGGAGGACGGGCGCGTGCGAAGTCTGGTGCGCGCCGGTGACACGAGGTACGATATATACTTGCACACACATGTACACACAGACACGACAGGCACGTACACACACGTATGTATGCACGCACGCACGCACGCACGCACGTATATACGCACGCACGCAACCAAACGCAACGGTTGTGCAGAAAGCAACACTGCTGTTGGTACCTAGGTGGCTCTGCCAGTACGACGCCGTGAGTCGCTTCCTGGAGCTCCTTGATCCACTGTTGGATGCTCTGCAGGAGCTAGCGACTCGCCGCAACGAGGACACTGTCCGCGTCCGCGTCCTTTCGGATCAGATTTGTCGACCGCAGTTCATCTTCATGCTTCACGCGGTCAAGATG
Organism: Paralinhomoeus sp. GSCO2_6; assembly: GCA_030248085.1. Classification (NCBI taxonomy): domain Eukaryota; kingdom Metazoa; phylum Nematoda; class Chromadorea; order Monhysterida; family Linhomoeidae; genus Paralinhomoeus; species Paralinhomoeus sp. GSCO2_6. Next base: position 5,471 of record JASAMY010001588.1, read on the forward strand.
CTGTTGGCACCGCTCAAGCATGCCAGTCTTTGCCTTCAGAGCGCCACCTGCGACTTTGCCTTAGCTGCGGATCTGATTGACGTGAGTCTAACCCAAAAGGGAAATGTGGGAGTCTGATATCTCTGATATCTCTGGAATAGAACGGTGCAAAATCAGTCCTCCTGTCGATTCAGAGTGCAAAGGACGCTGTGGCCAAGGCACAGGCCACCTTCAGCAAAGTCTGGGAGGACTGCCAGGCCACTTGCACTGAACTGGGAATCGTCGTCCACGAGTACCGCTTTCCTAGGCGAAAGCGACAGTCTACTCTCAGAGACAACAACTTTGTATACGAGATGGCGTCAACTTCGGATTCGGCGCCCGCAAATTTCAATCGCGATGCCGTCGAACGTCGCGTTTGGACGCCACTCTGTGAGGTACGCAGCAAAATGTACCCACACCGACCCCCGGTCCCGGTTGTCAATGTGGAGATTGTTCGCTTTTGAGGCTTTGCGGAAGGAGCTGGAGGGTCGATTTGATTCGTCGGCAGTGTCCGCGTTCCGCGCCATGGCTGCGCTGCTGCCAAAGTCCAACGAGTTCTTCTCCTTTGAGAGAATCGAACCACTAGCCCAGGCGTACGGATTGGCGCTGGGCGCTCTCAAGGACGACTTGGCCAGTCTGGCCGACCTTCTCCGCCGTCGGCACGCCAAGACACCGATTAGATCGCTCAGCGATCTCCTCAACAACGTCGAGCGGGACATCTATCCAGAACTGCACAAGCTGGTTCAAATTGCGCTCACTCTTCCAGTGACGACTGCCAACTGCGAAAGGTCCTTTTCAACGATGGACAGAGTGAAGAGTTGCAGGCGCGCAACTATGGGTGATCAACGGCTATCGAATCTGGCCATTCTGAGTATCGAAAAGGAAATAGTCGCCAGCATTGACCTCAAAATGGTGTCTGAACAGTTTTTTAAGATGAAGGCCCGGCGTCTGTAATATTTTGGCTTAGCGCAAGAGTCCCACGTGCAGCGTACCTTTTTCAAGCATAATTCAGTGACCGTGATGGTGACAGTTATTCGTTCGTGCCCTCAGTGATTGCATTTGGTATTATGGTTGCTGTTGTTGCTTCTGTTGTGAGCGAATTGAGTAGATTTACGCTGGGTAAAATGTGAATACTGCATGCATAAACATGAATATGCGTGCGTGCATATGTAGTGCTCACACATTTTACATTCTACCATGTAGTACATTGTATAGCTATTGTATACACTATCATATCCATTGCCCCCCCAAAAAAAATTATTGCCCTCCCAAACTTTAATTCCTGGCGCCGCCACTGTTATGGACGGATGCTCGTTACAGCCCTTGATGCACGAAAATGACACAGCTGCACACCCGCACGCACGCACGCACGCACGCACGCACGCACGCGCGCGCGCACGCACGCACGCACGCACGCACGCACGCACGCACGCACGCACAATGTGTACAGTGGTACACGTTTTTCATAAGCTTTATGGTGCAACACTGAGCATGCATCCGTGCTGGTCTGCTGCTGTGGATTTGTATGTGTGTGCATGCGTGAGTTTTCGATTAATCTTTCTTTTACGAAAAAACACTGTATTAAGGAAAATTTTGCAGGTGGCTGCAAAAAAAGAGAATATGTGACGGACGCTCCTTTAGGTCCAGTTTGAAAAAACGTGGTATTAAAAGTAGCCACTTCATCAGATGATCAACTTCAGTTTGGACAAACCGTGTATAATCGAACCAAACGCAGCAACACGTCACATATTCGGCGTTTGTTGTGTGAGCCATCGCACGCACACAACCACAACACCACCACCATCAATCCAACCTCACAACTCGTTCATCTCTCTGACGATGTGCTGCCATTCATAGGCATTGCATGGATGGATAGGGCACACAGCCAAAGATACTGCATAGGTAGATAACTTCACTGCCCTGTCCGTTCCAAAATTTAATATGTGGCTTGCTCTTACAGTAAGTGATATGTAGCATCATTTCACAATCTTAAGTACCAGTACATGCCGTACATTCAACTTCGATTCTCGTTCATCTTTGTTCCGCTTCTGTTAGCCTGTAGCTATGGACGGGACTGCCATCTGTGGGCGGCAAGGACAAGGCCCACTCTCGTCTCTGAGTCCAAGGAATAAAAGGCCTCGGTGCAGCCTGGACTGCCTTTCCAGTGATCCAAGCGAGCGGGTGAAGCGAGCACAACAAACGCCGAATATGTGACGTGTTGCTGCGTTTGGTTCGATTATACACGGTTTGTCCAAACTGAAGTTGATCATCTGATGAAGTGGCTACTTTTAATACCACGTTTTTTCAAACTGGACCTAAAGGAGCGTCCGTCACATATTCTCTTTTTTTGCAGCCACCTGCAAAATTTTCCTTAATTGAAACTCTTTTGTGTTCTTTTAGGTGATTAACAGTTCAAAGTAGCTGAAAAGTCATTCATTAATGGGCGTAGCTGTGCACACACCACTTCTACATCACTACTGCTTGATTTGTGTCCCTGTGTAACGCAAATCGTATGGCCCTTCTTGCCCCAGGGGCACTATTGGAGGGGGCTTCAATTGGAGGAGTTACGATAGGCACCTTTTAAAATTTCTGGGGTGAGGGGGGGGGTCGCACAAACCTGGAGGGGGGGGGGTAGGGTCAAAACCAGCACCTGGGAAGAGAAACCCCAACCCCCTAGTTAGAGGAATGCTTGCAATGCACTAGTGTCCCCAACAAGCCAGGTCCAATTGCACCGCCATGGCTAGACATTGCAATTTGTTGCCACACCACAGCAAGCAGCAACACTACAGTACCCTATGCAAGAGCCCAAGCCGTCGAATTCATTTGCATGGAAAATTCCAGCCGGTTCACTTATCGGGAGTAATCGGCACTAGGGGCGGCTCTACGCACGCACCCTCCCGCCCATTCCAACACGTTGCGTGTGTCTATGCAAACAAGAGCTTCAACTTTGCTTCTCTCTCCGCCTTCGGCGGGGGCAGGGTACGTGGACGGGACAACAGTTAGCTGTCGGCTAGTAGCCTACTAGCCTCTTATCAGTGGCTGGGAAAACAGACAAAAGGTACACGTACATGCATGCGAAAAGCTCGTAACAGGGTGCAACTAAAACTGAAGTCCAACCAAAGGCTTACGTGACAACAGGCCAGCAGAATAGCAATCTGGCGTACCAAGGGGACCAACGCAACATTTTCACCACTCTGTTGTTTTAAAATGCACTTGTTTCCTGTTGCCATTGAGAGCTGCTGTGTCATGTCCTGTTGTTGCTGTTGTGTTTGTGGACGGACGCAATGTTGATGACTGGGCAAGGTACTATGAGGGAAGGGGTGCTGTGCACCACCGCCATCCAGCATCCAGCAAAATTGTAACAAACGAAATTGGCAGCAACATTAAGGGGGGGGGGGGATACCTGTAACTGGGGGGGGGGTTTGGGGGTTCCCTCCCCTAAGTGCAGGTTTTGACCCTACCCACGCTCCCCAACCCCCCTCCAGGTTTGCGCGAAACCCCACCCCCCCCCCCCCGAAATTTTAAAAGGGTGCCTATTTTAGGGTTTTTACAGTGTATTTTTGACAAAAACAATAGGCCAAATAGCGCCTATTTTTTTCTTCGACCCCCCCCCCCCTCCAGATTTTTACCCCACCGACCACCACCCCCAGAAAGTGCTCGACCCCCCCCCCCCAGGTCCAATTCCCGGTTACAGATATGGGTGGGGGAATGGTGGTTAGAATAATATGACAGAATACATAGAGGCCCACATACGTACGTGTGGTTGATCGGTTAGGTTAGGGAAAATGCCTTGATTCTGGCAATTGCAAACGGCTCTCTTATGCAACCAAAGTCAATAGTTAGCAGTCGACAAGCGAACACGCACGCACGGACGCACTGACCCAGGTTGTAGAGGGGCCTGACGCCTTCCACGTCGACATTCTTCAGCAGATCGGCGTACTCCACCGCTTTTCTCAAGTGTCCGACCGCTTCGGCATCGCTAAACCGAACCAGGCTCTGTCTCTCCAAGTGATTCACCAGCTCTTTGGAGAATCGTTTCGGAATTTCGGCGGATTTTCGCGAGTTTTCAACGGTCACAGGAGCGTACGGCTGGGAAGGAACGAATCGATAAGTCGAGCAGCGGGCCACACCGCTGCATAGACGCCGGCGCACCGTCAGCATTTCTGCAACAAATGACAACGAAAGCACAAAAAAGAGAATAGACTAGACGAGCAAAAGAACGACGCAGAACGATCAAACAATCGTGCAACAGTCGTCACTTACGTACGCGAAATGGAACGTTTCTCAACGCCCCCCCCCCCAGGGAGTGGCGGCTCCAAAATACGGACAAGAAATCGAAACGCATTGAAACGACAGCTTGCACACCACTCACTCAGGGGTGTAAGTGACCATCAGAAGCTGGGGGGGGGGGGGGGTGAATCTGATAAGTCGAGGGAGATTTGATACGAATTCTCGTTTTCCAGATCAAATAATGAACTAGAAAATGTTTTGTGCATGATGAGAACAAACACAGCGCAAAACACAGCGCCGCTGCTCTAAAATGGTCTGTTGGCCCGCAAAATACAGCGACGCAGGAAAAAATTAGGACAGCAAATACTGTTGCGCCTGAAAAACATATCCCCTAGCATGGAGAGCGCATTCTGGGGGGGGGGGGTGCTCCCGTGGCGTTTTGAGACACCTACCGGGAATTCAGAAGCCCCCTCGGTCATACATGAAACCTTTTGAAGTCGGGGGGGGGGGGTCTGGGGGCAAGCAGATTTGAACAGGGAGGGAGGGTCTCTTAAGGGAAAAAAATTACCGGAATAGTGTCTAAAGAGGCACTTTTTCGTAAAAAAAATGCGTTAACATTTGGCTTTAAATAGCGTTACTTAGCTGTTTGTGTGTCAAAAACACTAAAGAGCCGAAAAGCATGCCCATTTTATAATTGTAGACAAGTTGGAAAACTTAAGGAAAATTATGGGGGGGGGGGTTAGGCTAGGTGGGGCTGGGTAGAGGCAAACTTCCGATTGGGGAGTACCAACCCCCCCCCCTCGCACCACACCAGTTACATACATGTATGCCTTCGGTACTGTTTGCTCATGCACATACCTACACTGACAATTCTCGATGCAATCGCGTCGGCGAGTGACAGTCTTTATTCCCGGAATACGCACAGACGCATACCGTAATACGGCACGTCGTCAGACCACACCGCAATAACACCCCGGCGCACGCTTAATCTAACCGTTCGAGCGAGAAAAAAAAACTGAAAAAGGGCGCCCCCGCAAGGAAGAAGGGGGGGGGGGGGGTGGCGCCAAATAGTCATAAAATCCGACTATACGAAACAAATGCTTGCTAAGAAAAACACACCATAATTCCGCGCAATTGATTTCTTTTCTGTGCGTTTGTCCACGAGCCTACCTTTTGGCCGGAAATTGTGCAGAGGGGCCACAACGCACCGTAATGTCTAAACTAACAGCCACAAAGCCATTAAAAAAACTTAAAGGTCGGTATTGAGAATTTTACAAAGCTATAGTCGGACATTCCGGTGTCTGAGGGGCACGCACGCACGAACGCGAACGCACAAACCGAAACTAACGCGTAATGGGAAGGAAGCCTTCTGTACTTGCACGCGAAGACAAATAAAGAAGTTTTCCAGACGACACCACCAGCGACCGACGCACGTACACGCGCACGCACGCACGCACACAGCCCTACATCCGCATTTCCAGTAGTTTAACGCTCTCCCTTTAGGAGAGCGAAGCAGCTACCGTAATCTCTCAAGCAATCGCTCAGTTTAAATTCGCCCACCATCGCAACCGACTTTTAAAACTAAAACAGTACGGTAGACGACGCCTTACGGATGCGCACCACGCCAACATTTGAATCGACGACGTCGCGGTGCCTATCAAAGAGAGACAAACGTGAATTTCCAAAAACAAAAAAAATAAAACGACAAAGACGGACTTTGACAAAGGAAGAAATGTACACGCGCAACAGCGGAGTTCGGCGCGCGTCGGTCTGTGTACACGATGCAGAAAGAAAAAAAAAACGAAATATAGATAGAAAGGGCGGCAAAATGAATTTAGATTAATTCTTGGACAAGAGCCGACCGAAGAAGGTCGTGGCGCGTCTCGGCTGAGCTGTCGTCGACGAGGCTGCCGAGTTGGCCGACGGGCGCCCCTCCCCGGCCGAGCGGTGCCGACGCGGCGCCGATCGACTAAAAAATCAGCATTTCCCTAGCAAAATCTATTCCTATGTCTGTCCGCCTGCACTTTCACTGAGGCAGCAGCAGCAGCCATGAAAGTGGGCCGCACAGCACAGCGGTAGGGCGTCGGCTCGGCCATACCTGTAACTGGGGGTTTGGGGGAGGGGTTACCCTCCCACTATTTTTCCATACCCCATCCCAACCCCCCAGAATTTGCCCAAGAGATTTTTACTCTGTCTAAAACGATACAAGTGAGTAAATGTTGGTGTATTTCAGTGTTTTTTAGTGTTATATGACCATAAAACAGCTAAACAACACTGTTTAGACCCTATTTATACCCATTTTTGACCAAAAAGTACAAGTATAACTCAAAGAATGGCCAGCTACACCCCCACATTTTGCTCCAGACAACCCCCCCAGAATTCGGCCAAACCACCCCCCCCCCCAACTCTTCCAGACCCGGTTACAGGTATGGGCTCGGCGCCCCCGGGTTCGGGGCTTCGACTCCAGCCACTGAGAACCGACTCCTTTTGGCAAGGAATGGCCTCACAGCTTGGGCGACGCGAAGGCCCATTCCACCCCCATGCCTGGCAGGAGAACTTGCCCTGCCTAAGCTCCTCGCGGAGCGAACAAGGGCGACCCGACATGCTCGCCCGTCCAATCCTTGAGAGTTGGCGCTACGGAATTGTGTTATGTCGAAATAATTACTCGAAAAGTCCCAAACCCCAAGTCGTCGTCCTCCCACTCCTCGTCGTCGTCGTCGTCGCCGAGCTGCAGGAAGCGCCGGATGGCGTCGCCCACTCTGCCCGCGACCGCCGTGGTCGTCGACGTCGACGGCATCGTCGTCGTCGTCGCTGCTGTCGACGACGACATGACGACCGTCTGTCGACGCGTCGTCGACGAGACGGTGGTCGCCGTCGAGGCGGTCAGCTCGTCGTCGACCTCGGCGCGCTCCGCCGTCAGCAGCAGCAGGGAGACCGAGCCTTTCGCCCGTCGCTCGGCCGCCGCGCGCGCCCTGCTCTCGTCGTCGTCGTCGTCGACAGTCGTCGGCGACGCTGCCGACGCCTGGCCTGAAACGGTCGTCGTCAGTCAGGCTCGACACGAAAGAGCAGCCGAAGAGAGCTCTCTCTCTCTCTCTCTCACCGCCGCTCTCGGACAGCGCGCGCAGACGGCGAGAGGCGCCGCCGCGCTCGCAGGGCAGCAGGTGGTCGAGCGCTTCGCGCGACACCATCAGGAATTCGGAGCCGTCTGAACGGTGCGCGTGCAGGCGGGCGTGCGTGCGTGCGCGCGCGGCCTGCTCACCATCAATCTCGCCGCCGAAAGCCCTGCCTAGGGCCTGACCGAAGCCGGCAGAGCGTCGCTGTCCCTGCAGCTGTAGCTGTCTGCTCTTGAGCGAATGGGTCGAGGGCAGGCGCTGTCTGGGCAGCGACGACTGCTTGTCAACCAGCTGACCGCTCCATTTGCGCTGGTGCTTGGGCGCCGCAGACGAGGACGTTTTCTTGGAGTACTTCGCCGTCGACTGCGCGACCACGGCGACCGAGCAGGGGTCGGCGGACGGAGAGGAGAGAGAGGTGGTCTCGGCGCACACGTCTTCTTCCAAGAGGGGAGCTGCAATGTCGAGGGACTTCTCGTAGCATGTTGCCCAGTCGGGGGGGGGGCATGAAATAACAGGAGAAGCTGTATTTTTGGTGTTAAAAAAAGGTGTCGCACCTCGCACGCAACATTTGGTACGAGGAAAAGTGCCTCATGTGCCGTGTACTCATTTATCGTACCTGGAGAGCCCCTGTCGGACTTGCATCGTCCGTAGGCGGAGAGGAGCTGCGGCTGTTGCTGCTGATGCGCGTCGGCCGCCTGCGGAAGACTGCTGTTCGACACCTGAACGGCAATCCAGGATTGCACGCGCGCGCATCGGCACGCACGCGCGTCCGTCCCGTCCGTAAGATAGTACGCACAGTCAGGCGGAGGGCTGGCGCTCACCTTGAGGCTGAGCGAATCTTGCGCGGGCAGTGGCGTGTTGGAGACGAGGTGGCCGGCGGCTCCTATTGGCAGTCCGCAGACGCTCTTCGTCTCCAGCACGCTGCCCGCCAACGCCTTGGTGCTGGCCGCGTCCTCCCGGTCCTGACTGCCCACCGTGTTCACGCTCTAAGGGCGCGCGCTGACTTCATCTCCGGCTCAGTGTGATCACCCTGCCCCCCCCCGCATACCTTGTTGTCGCAGCAGTAGGTGGAGCCGGACATGGCCTTGGTGCTGGCCTCCTCGTAGTTGACGCGGTCGCCCAGACTCAGGGCGCGGCTCTCGATGCTGGGCCGGCGTCGATGGCCCGCCGAGTAGCCCTGCGCCGTCGAGTGCTGGCCGCTGCCTCCGCCCGTCGCCTGGCCCGCTCGTCCTGTCGCCGAGCCGCCAGCGCCCGTTCCAGTGGCGCTCGGGTTGTGACACAGCTCCGCCTGGGCGCGGGAGAAAGCAGTTGAGACCACCTAGCACAGCGGTAGGGCGTCGTAGCCGGCGCGCTCGTGGTCGGCGGTTCGACTCCCACAACGGGAGCACCGAGTAAGGTAAGCGGCTGCCTGGTAGTCAGGAGAAATCGCCAAGATGAACGTTTGCAAACCCGCCCATTTCCAGGGATTGCGTGTACGGCGCACAACCATACCTGTAGTTGGGGGGGGGGGGGTGGGGCCTCCCCCAGGTGCTGGGTTTGACCCTACCGATACCCCAACGCCCTTCAAGTTTGTGCGAAACCCCACCCAACCCCCCTCCTCCAGATTTTGACCCCCCCCCCCCCAGGAAGTGCTCGAACCCTCCCCAGGTCCAATTCCCAGTTACAGGTATGTGCACAACTGCTGTGCGATGGCTCTAGGACTGAAGCGTGCGCGTTGGCGCGCTGAGGTCACTCACCGTGACCTGTAGTCGCTGGTGGCCGCTGCCCAGGCCCACGCTGCTACTGCCGCCGCTGTGCAGACTGAGACCGCCGACGGTGGCGCGGTCGTCAAAGGACGTCTGCTGCTGCTGCTGGCCCACGGAGGGCCGGCCGGCGCGGCCTTTGCCCGTGCCCTTGCCCCCCGCGCCCTCCTCGGCGAGCAGCAGCTTCTGGAACTCCCCCTCCTTGTCCTCCTCGTCCTCGAAGTTGACGAACGGCGGACGAGGGCCGCTGCCGTTGCCGCCGCGGGCCGCGGCGGCAAAGAGGGCCGTCATGTCGTCTTCGTCGTCGTCGGCGGCCGTGGCGGCGGGCGAGCGGCCCGACTGGCCCTGGCCGTTGCCGCCGCCGCCGCCCCGCACCTTGGCCCGCCGACTGCCCGGCCCGCAGCCGCCGCTGCGGCACAGCGAGAGCGGCACCACGCCGTAGACGTACGCCAGCAGGATGGGCACGCCCACGCCTACACGGCACACGACAGTCGTTGTGCAAGTGACATGCACAAGCAACCACGCACACACACGCAAGTACGCACTGGCACATAGAAACGTCGACGTGTACAGCCCCTCCCGAGTCTGCTGTTGTCATAAGTACACAGAAAGTCTTTTACATTACGACCATTCTACAAGTGCAGCACGCACCGACGGCCATGACGGCGAGAATGGGGCTGATGGCCATGGTGCCGAGCACGCTGGCCGCGATCAGCAGTCGGCGCCGCGTCGCGCTCGTCTTGCCGGCCAGGCGCTGGTGCACCTAAGCACGAGAAAGACTTCGTACGCTGTTGAGAGTGCACATCGTTTACTGTTTGATTTGAGCGCGGCTGCAGGAGACTGCCCCCGTCCAGGGTCCGATTTGAATGCACAGTGTATCGTCACAGCGACTGAGGCACGCATACGGGCCAAAGTCAGAGACATGCGAAATTGGGAAGCGGCAGCCAGAGAAACTGCAATGAAGGGGGAGGTCGTCATTGGTGGGCCTAAGAATCGAACTCAGGCCGATTCTCTACCAATGCTCTCGAGAGGCGAGTTCGCACACACCCGGCAGGCACTCACCAACAGAACCACCAACCAATCACGAACACACAAACCATCCAAAATCCCCCCCCCCCTCCTCAGTACTATACGGACACATCCACGCCGCGAGGCGAGTGGCCCACCTTCCTGCCGACGAAGACGGGCACTCCGAAGATGATGGCGGGAATGGCGAGACCGGCGATGAGGGCGATGCCGATGGGCGCTCCGATGAGCGTGCCCAGCTGCCAGACGAGGCGCTTCTTCCGACTCCACGGCTTCTTGCCCCAGAACGTGCAGCCTGACGGACTGCAACCGAGTGCGTGCGTGCGTGCGTGTCGGTGCGTGCGTGGGTGCGCGCGCGCACGGTTCTGGGTTCGATTCTTGATGTATCCACTAGATCGAGGACTTCCCTCGCAACGGAATTTCTCGTGCTGTCGCTGCCCTAGATTACAGATGGTGTTCTTCCGATGGTCTTTGGCTCGTGCGGCTCTAGACGGGAAGGCGTCACGGAGATGGGTATGCTACATGACGGCCTCCTAGCGTTGCCCCTAATCCAACAACAACGTGCGTGCGTGCGTGCCCGCGCGAGCATGCACGCACCTCAGGTAGTGCAGGTCGGAGATTTCCTTCAAGCAGAGCCAGCAGAACTCGGCGCCGCAGAGGGCGCAGACCATGTGGTTGCAAGAGCCGTCGTCCATCTTGACGATGAGTGTCCAGCAGCGGGGACACGCTTTCACGTCCCCGGCTGCAATGCCCGAGGGCCAATCAGGAAAGAATCTCAGTGACACACAACAGTTGACGCAAACGCACGCGAGCTAGGTAGGTTAAAGCGACTGCGAGAAATCCGAGGGGAATGCAAATGTTGCGCGTCAGCTACGTATACATGTAAAAGTGTTTTTGTTTTATTGCATTCAAAATTTCAAACTATCGGGGCGAGTAGCTTAACTTAGCAATTGAACGTGGGAGTCAGGGCATTTATTTCCTGGTTGTACTGGCGGTAGTGGAATGGGGAGGGGGGGGGGGGGTCCTGGAAGGGTTCATTTGTTTGTGGGCGAAAACACTTCTCGCAACCCCGTGTGGACGTCAGGAGCATCAACTTCCATTCTGGTTAACCCGACCAGTGGCAAGCCAACCATCTTGACGCCATATACGCACTCGTGCGCACTCACGTTTGATAGTCTGCTCTTCTGCCGAAGCGGCCGCGCCAACGTTGCCCTCTTCGGCGCCTTGGCGACTGAGGAGACGGTCCCTTCTCGCCTCGTCGCAGGTCTGGTTGGGGTGCCAGACCATCTTGCAGTGGTAGCAGAACGCCGTGTCGCAGCCCGGACGCTCGCAGCGCAGCTCGGGACAGGCCGCGCAGCCGCTCGCGATCACCGCGAACCTGGGCATGTGGTTACGACGGTATACAACCGATTAGAATAACGCCCTAGCAATCAGCGCTAGCAAAATGGGCCAGTGGAATGAACATTTTGGGCGCATGTTAGTGGACGCTTGACGGAGAGCTCACGGAATTCAGAGCACGAAATGATGGGTTCCTGGACGCTCAGGGGTGTGGCAGTCAAAACTGGACGACGTGTTAGGCACCAGGCAGCGCGTGTGTCGTGTTTGTGACTTGTGTGTGGACCGTTTCTATGATCGCGGGGGCTTCTCTCTGGTCACAATCGACCGCTGCTAGTGAGGGACGATACCCAGTCAACCCGATCCTGGGGGGGGGGGGGCTGGCTCCGTGTGTAGCGTCACTGGAGCCAGGAGCGGGTGAGCGTATATGTATCCCAAGCGTATTGGGGGTCCTGTATTCACTGACGTGCAGTCGGGCGCGGGGCACCAGCGCGTGTCGGGGTTGGTCATGAGCACCCTCCTGACGGAGAACTCCTCGTATTTGGCCACGACGCCGGGCCAGTCGGCGAGCAGCTCTCGGACCTGGTTCGGGTGGACGTGCTCGAAGCACTCGGGACAGCTGATCAGCACACGCGACTCCGAGATCTCCATCTTCAGGTACTGGAAGGTGAGTGGTGCGCGTACTACTCGCACACGCGCACGCACGCACGCGCGCGCACCTGCACGAAGCAGTTCTTGCAGGTCCAGTGGGCGCAGCAGCTGAGTCTGGGGAAGTTCTCGGACGGTTGTCGCACGAAGCAGAGGTTGCACTCTCGCTCCTTTCTCTTGCCGTGTCTCTTCTCTCCGCGCTTCTTGCTCTGTCCACTGCTACTGCTGTAGTTGTTGTTGTTGCTGTGGTGGCCGCCGCAACTGGAAGCGTCGTCGTCGTCGTCGACGTCGCCGCCTGCCGGCGTGAGCGCCGCGCGATGGTCGGAGCCGACCAGCTCCGAGATCTCTTGCAGCTCCGAGGCGCTGCGACTTAGCGACTTCGCCTCGCCCCTGGAATTCACCGAATTCCCTCCTCGACATCGAGACAAGCATTGGGGAACGCCGCACCGTTCTCTGTAGGCGGGCGAGCGTTCCTTGCCGGCAGTGAACCAGCTAGTCAGACTCCAGCGACTGCCGAAGGTGGCTCGCCGCTTGCCGACCCCAGCCGCAGAGGCCCTGTCGGCGCGTCGACCGCCGCCCGACCTGGACGACTTTGTCGACTTGCTGTCGGCGTCGACGCTGGCGGCGAGCGGCAGCTGGCCGCCCGAGGAGGAAGACATTTTGACAAAAAGCCGCCCTGAAAACAATTAAGGAAAATCTCAAAAGAAAGCGGATCTTTTCGAGCGCGAACACCGTCGGAGCCTGTCACGAGGAACACACATACACGGACAGAGACGCACGCACAGACAGACAATCGCGCAAGGTAACGGTCGCGAGCACGCACGCACCAATGCTACTGAAAATTCATCGATTAAGAAAATATAAAACACTACCACGGTAGCGAGACCGAGCAACGACGTAGTTTACTGTATGCTTTGTTACTTCCCTATCTGCAACACTTCCCTACCCAAATGCAAGATAGAACACCCTTATGTGCTACGGTATTCGTTGAATTCAAAGCAGAACCATAACTAGATATGTTTATAGTAAGTGTCAAAGAGTGGCGCATGAAGGTTGCTTTCAGGCCACACAATCAGTTGGCCAGAAGTGCGCCGAACGAACCAGGCGACGTCAGAGTCTACGGCGGAGTTGCTGCAGGAGATCTTCGCCACGCACGGCCTCCCAGAAGTTCTCGTCTCTGACAATGGGACGCAGTTCACTTCAGAAGAATTCAAGCTTTTCTGCCAGAGGAGGGGGATAGGGCAGAAGTTTTCTCCCCCAGGACACCCACAGTCAAATGGCTTGGCAGAAAGATTCGTACAAACATTCAAGAAGGCCGTGTTGAAAGCGAGAGCGCCAACGATCAAGAAGCAAATGCGCGACCTAAACAACTACTTGGCCCAGTACCGCATCACGCCTCTGGCGGATACTGGCAAATCGCCGAGCGAGTTGCTCATGGGTCGCAGAATCCGAACGACGCTGGACCTCATGATTCCAAAGAAGGAGCAGGCGACGAAGACGTCCAGCAATCACGACTACAAGATCGGAGAGAAAGTCTGGGCAAAGAGCCTGCGGCCCAGCGGCGAGAAGTGGCTCAAGGCAGTGGTGTGCGATGCGCTGGGCGCCGTCATTCGGAAAGTGAAGTGCGAGGATGACGACAGAGTCTTGCGCCGGCACCGCAACCAGCTCAAGGCTCGACAGGACGACGCCCCAACACTACAGCCACCTGGCAGCGAACGACCGACAGCGGAGCCACAAGAACCGACGACAGCTGAATCAGCGAAGACGGAGCCAGAACTACGACGCTCAAAGCGACAGAAAAAGCCCGTCTCTCGCTACGGCTGGTCGTCATCGACGAAGGCTGGCGACTGATCTACGTCACCAGCAGAGGAGGAGTGACAGGAAATGACACGCGCATACCATGACTGACACTACGTATTGTGAAAACCGCATTAGTGTTACGGAAAGAAGATTATTGTGTTCTAGCTAAAAGACTGTTGTAAAGGACACAACAGCAAGTGACGTCCAATAAGTGTTTGATGTTGTTCTTTTGACATGACATACACCTTGCGAAGGGCGTTTGCGAGATCCGAGGTGAGATGTACGCGCCCACATCAACATGCGTCGGCAAGGTGGCCTAGTGGTAGAGACTGGGACTCATGATCGCAAGATCCTGGGTTCAATTCTCAAGCGTTTTTTTTTTTGGTCCGAGCTATTGTTAGGTTTTCAACACTTTTACACTGTAAAATATACATGGTGGTGGGGTTAACGATTGTACTGATTCTTTTTAGACTGAGTCTTCCCTACGCATTACAATGCAACTGCCACCACCACCAATGCAAGGTCCATGCGCAGAAGCGTCTATGCACACTTCTTTGTCAGCATACAATCTGTACGTTCTCTTCAGACTGATTGAGCGCTGCACGTTCAGAGAATGGGGGGGGGGAGCGATGGCGAAACGCTGAGCTGAGGATTCTGAGTCAAATTGCAGAGTCGGCTAAATCGGGTGCGTGCGTCAGCATTGTCATGGTTGGCTTGGCGCCTTTTCTTTCGGCGTTCAATGCCGAGCTTTCGCAGCGTCCACCACATCCTCCATTGATCACGTCACATGTCGTTGTACATACACAGTCACACCACTCATATTATTACACTCTGGTCTGTCTCATTTTTTCGAGTAGGCTGTACCAAAAAGGGCAAATTGTAGACGGGGAGGTGGTAATTATGAGATTATGAGGACATGGCCTAATTGGGGGGTCCACGGCAAGTCTATAGTTGTGCGTCCAGTCGAAGGCATCTGCGTCCATATCAGTTAGCAGTTCGCAGTCTCAGTCATCATGCGCAAGGCGTCGCGAGTGCGGCTCCGCACTGCATGAGGGACTCGGAGGGCGCCTGGAAGCAGTAGAGGCTCTCCACCTCTTTGTACTGGGAACAGAGGGCGTGGGGTCGGGGCGGAGAGAACTGCGCCGGCCGGTCGCTGGCGTCGCAGCATCGACGGTGCGCCACTGTGCGCTTGACGCGCACGCAGTGCGTCTAAACAGCACTTCCTACCAACTGTGTACTACAAAACAAAGGCGTGCTACAGTGTGTTTCAATTTCACTTGCCTTGGATCCAATATTCGAGATGAGCGCATAGCATTGCGGCAGGATTGCGCCTTTATATTCGGTTGTTGAGAAACGATAGCAGCCGTTCGGAGACTCCGGCGTCTCAATGAGCGCTTCGTCGTCCTGATTTGAGCAAAACTTGTAATTTTAATTAATGAAGCTCGAAAGCTTTGAATTTCAGTACAGTACAGGATACAGCATACGGTAACTTGTTGAGAGATGCATATGCTGTATCTATGTACCTACGTAGTTTGCAACTGACAAAAAATGTTGTTCATGGGCTAAATGTACTATAATTGTGCATTTTTATCGCAAATCGCACTGAATTGTATAGCCCGTCACATCATACCATGACTCCATTGTCTTGGTAGATTCCACATTCGATGGCACTTTGCGGCTTGCACCCCACGTCCAGTTCATACGTTGGCACTTCAGTGCAATAGTTCACATAGGTTTCCTGCACCAGACGGCAGGGATTCGTATTCTCGACTGGGGGCAGTATCAGGCTCAGCAGGAAATCTGAAGCATAAATCGTGTTTAAAATTCGTATGACGTATGCGCCATGAGTGTGGGCGTCGTTGCCAAGAGTCATATCAAAACTTGAGTGATGAAGAGCGACAAACGACCAATTATACATAGTATGTATACGGTACCTATTTATGAATCTCCCAGTGGTGCAAGGCCCTCAATTAAGGCGAAGTTCAGATCTGGAGCGTCACAGGGGCGTTATTGCTTTTTGTCCCATTTTTTTGCTCATCAGTCTTTTTTCGTAGATTATTTTGCTATTTGCCGAACTTCACGAACATCCGCCGAGACCGCACATAATTCGCTCACTTTGGCTCTCCTGTTTTGGACTCCCAGGGTCGCAACACTCCGCGATCTCTCTGTGGTATTTCACCGCGGTGCATACGCGAACGGTCGCCAGCCGAGCCGCGTAGCAGCCGCGGTACAGCCGAGTGGTCTGTTCGGATTCCAGCCTCAAAGGGCAGTCTTTCGTGAAGTCCTTGAACACGAACGGTTGGCTGAAATCGCAAAAAAATGCAAAAGAAAAATTGAATTTGAGAATGGAACCCACGGCGGCACTTGGGCGGTCTTTTTCTTTCGAAAGCAGCAGACGAGGGCCGTCAACAGCAGCAACGATCGAGCGTGAGAGCGCATTCTTCCTCTTCGTTTACGTTTGAAAAGTCGAATTCGAAATGGAATTACGTTTGACTGGTCGTTGTGTGTTTTCGATTGGCGTGCGAGTGCGAGCGCCTCCGAAAAATGTAGGCCGCGCCTCGAAACAGCCCATGAACCTTGGCTGACGCGGCGGACGGGTCGGCGCCGCACGTTTTTGACAGCGATGGGATTTATCGGACACTTTTAGTGCCTGTCGGTGTAGTCACAGCGTTGGATTGGAGGTTGCTGTTTTTCCAATGCAAAAGCATGGGTAAACTTGAACAGGAACAGTGAACACGCTTAGAACACAGTCCGTCCACAGCCTCGTGTATTTGGTATACAATGTATGCAGGGACTGCATCATACTAGGTATCTATATGCCCCTAGGTAGGTACTATAAATGGTTGCGTGTATGAGTGAGCAACTGTTTCATTAAATCTTGCGAGACGAGACATGCGCGTACAAAGGTAATCAGTGTCGTTTGCATGCACATCCGAGGCATGTACTTGAAAGCACGTTTCTCAATGCGGCCAGCCGCCAGAGAGAGTGCACATTTGTCGCGTCGGATTCCCTTGACGTTCAACCGTTCCGCGCTGCCACGCATCGATTGTTCTTCGCGTTACCATTGTTGTTGCAATTGCGACTGTTCCAATGGGTACCTCCCCTTTCTCCACAGTTTTGTTCCGCTCGCAGTTCGTTTTTGCGTGCGTGCGTGCGTGCGTGCGTGCGTGCGTGCGTGCGTGCGTGCGTGCGTGCGTGCGTGCGTGCGTGCGTGCGTGCGTGCGTGCGTGCGTGCGTGCGTGCGTGCGTGCGTGCGTGCGTGCGAGTGTCAGCGTGACATCGTGCGTGTGTTCGTCCGTGCGCCTGTCGGTGCGTTCGAAAGTCGCGCGGGCGGAGCGCCGCGCACATCGACTTCACGCACAATTAGACTACGTCGCGATAGCAAACTCGTTTCCTCTCTCTTCTCTCCCTCCTTTGCTTGTACGTATGCACAGCAGCTGTTTGCACATTGTGCGTGCGTGCGTGCGCTCGCGCGCGTGTGGGTGTGCACAGGTGTTGAAAATGAGGGGGGGGGGGGGTGGTTGGCGCGTCTTCTTTCCCAATAAGACATACACATGTGGTATCCCCTTCCATTTGTCGCCAATCGCCAGTCCGCCCGCGCAGGCACACGCGCGTGCACGAGGTGGCAATGCAAAGAAAGCCCGAGAGATACACGCGACTATAACCTTGAATTAGTCAGCGCGCCGCCCGCCCGCCCGCCCGCCCACCGGCGTCGTCTCAAACGCGCCGATTTGAGACTTTCTTTAATCGCGCCGACTGCACAGCCCCAGGCGGCTCTAAGAAAGGAAAGAGGAAACTACAAGAATGACGTCACGACTTGGTGTACTACTCGCCTGTCTGGCCGCCACTGGTGAGAAGACACAAACAATGATAGGCGTTTCTCCTGATATCGCAGCGACCAGATGATTGATTGATGATTTATTTATTTATTGATTGATGGTGATCACTAAATCAAAATTCAGCGTGTAAAGGGTGAGGAACATCGAATCACGTGACTCTAGACGGAATCAACTGGAACTTATTGTAATGGGTAGAGGAGAGAGTGCAATGCACCCTGTGCACTGCACGGGTTTCCCAAAATGAGAGTATTGTTGGAGTGAGATACGATTAGGATTAGGTGTGCTACACATGTGTAAGCAGTGCATTCTTGCAACTCTCGTGTATTGTGTAATCAGCCCCCCTTCCCCCCAAAATGATATGTGGTGGAAACCTAAAACATTGTAATCTTCTAAAATTTAGCCACCGTTTCCGATGCGCTGATCTGCTTCCGGAACGTCCAGAACTATCGCATTGACAATCTAACGCCCATTAGTAGATTGCCAGTGTCCGAAAGCAAGGACTGCGTCAAACGATGCATCGCTCAAAAGGTATTCCTGCTGCATGAGCTTCACTTCAATTCAACGCCCGTCAGTAATTTCAGTCCATCTGCAAGGCCGTCGTCTTTTATGGTTACGCCGACGCAGCGATGCGCGCCTGTGATTTATATTCCGGTAGCACATGGCAGCCGGACGCCGTTGATGGCCGATTGGCCACTCTAGAGCACGCCCCACCGGGCAGCACGGGAGACAATATCGTCACTTTTGAAATCCTCAAAGACTGTCCAAGTAATGACAAAAACTCAGAAGCAGAACATGTGGAACAAAAACAGCCTGAGAAACCCAAAACGGCGGCGGTGGTTAGAGGTATTTGAGCAATTTTGCCAATTTGGACTTCGCTTGACGTACATGTATTTCACGTTTTTACCAAAAAAAAATGTTGTAGCAAAAAATTCTGGTTAGTGTCGCTCTCCACTTACTATTTTCTGAGCATTTAGGTCGCCGTCTCTTGGACATGGGTTCTTTCGTCTGGGGCCTCTGGTCTTCTTGGTCCGAGTGCTCGGTCACGTGCGGCGCCGGTGGCACTCGATCGAGGGTGCGGCGCTGCCAGAACTGTCCCAGCTACCAGATGGGTCTGCAGACTCGCAAGCAGCGCTGCAACGCTCGCAGCTGCAGCTCGCCCAACGTTGACAGCTCTGGTTACGACAGCCAGCCCGGCACCTCTGGAGCTGGAACCGGAGCCTCCACTTATGGGCCATGGTCGTCGTGGTCCCCTCAGTGCAGCCAGTACTGCCAAGGTTGGTGCAGTGTCTCACTGTGCACCTTCGAAAGGTCGCATGCTGACAGTGGTTTCATTATAATAGGGTCACAAGCTCAAACTCAAACCCGAACGCGACAGTGCAATGGCTATGGTGGTTGCTCCGGTCCAGCGCAGGAGACGCGTCAATGTCAGTGCCAGCAGGCGCCACAGTGGAGGTCCTGGAGCTCGTGGAGCAGCTGCAGCGCTAGCTGCGGCTCTGGTACCAGGAGCAGGTCGCGCTCGTGCTCGCAGTCTGGACAGTGTTCAGGTAATTTCAATGCTTATAATTTTCGAAATTACACGGTACATGTTGAGGTAAAAACCGTCAGAAATCTTAGGAGAAAGCCAGCAGCAGGAGCGATGTGTTTCCAACAACAACTGTCCGACTTGGTCTGGCTGGTCGAGCTGGTCCTCGTGCAGCGTCACGTGCGGTCAAGGCCAAGAGACGAGAAAGCGAACGTGCACTGGCTACGACTCCAAGGCTTGCACTGGCGGTTCCTCTGAGATGCGCTTCTGTGACAAGGGAAATTGTCCAAGCTGGAACGACTGGGGCTCCTGGAGTCAGTGCTCAGTCAGCTGCAACGAGGGCCTGAAGCGGAGAACCAGAAGCTGCAACTATGGAGACCTCTGCCCAGAACGTGACTTTCAAACCGAACCCTGCAACCAGTTCGCTTGTCCAAGCTGGAGCGCGTGGTCCGGCTGGAGTCAGTGCAGCACCACGTGTGGCCCCGGGACCCGACAGAGGAGCAGGACCTGCTCCGGCTCGGGTGGCGCCAGCAGCTACGGTTCGGGCAGCTGCGTTGGGGAGACCACGCAGAGCGAAAGCTGTAACCAGGGCAACTGTCCGACGTGGAACAGCTGGGGCCAGTGGAGCTCGTGCTCTCAGAGCTGCAACTCGGGCGAGCAGCGTCGAGAGAGAACCTGCACCGGCTTTGGCTGCGTCGGCTCCTCCATCAACACCAGAAGCTGCAACAACAATCCCTGTCCGGAGTGGTCGAGTTGGAACCAGTGGTCCAGCTGCTCCAGAAGCTGCGGAGGTGGCACGCAGAGTCGCAACCGGAACTGCCAGTATGGATCCAACTGCCCCGGTTCGAGCTCCGAAACCAGAAACTGCAACACGGACCGGTGTCCAGAGTGGTCCGAGTGGTCGCCATGGTCCAGTTGTTCAGCGAGCTGTGGCCAAGGACGCAAAGCCCGAGTCAGATCGTGCCAGTTTGGAAACACTTGTCCTGGACAGAACGAAGAGACCAGAGGCTGCAACGAGCGAACCTGCTCGATTTGGGGAGAATGGCAAGCCTGGAGCTCCTGCTCGACAACGTGTGGCAGCTGCACGCGAGACCGAATCAGAGCCTGCTTAAACGGCAACGACTGCGCTGGGCCAGCTACGCAGAGGGAGACCACAAATTTGGGACAGTGTCCAACGTGGCAACAGTGGAGTGGCTATGGTCCGTGTAGCGTCAGTTGTGGGACTGGCACACGAAGCAGAACCAGGGTTTGTCAGGGCGGTTACGGTTGCCAGGGCCAGTCAAGCGACAGTCAAACCTGCGAAGAACGGCCTTGCTCGTACTGGGGCGCCTGGACCAGCTACTCGGGCTGCAGCGTGTCTTGTGGCCAGGGAACCACTCAGAGAACGCGCATCTGTCAAAATGGAAACAATTGCCAAGGCGACGCAACGTACACGGAAGTGTGCAACGCTGGCAGGTGTCCAGAGTGGGTCAACTGGGGAGCGTGGAGCGCTTGCTCGGCCAGCTGTGGATCGGGACGCCAAGAGCGCTCCAGAAGCTGCTTGAACGGCAACGCCTGCTTTGGCCAGGGCACCGAGACGCGTTCTTGCGAGGCTGGCAGCTGCTGCGGCTGGTCGAACTGGGATGGCTGGAGTCAGTGCAGCGCCTCTTGCGGAACCGGCAGTCGAGTCCGCCGTCGAACGTGCAGCTGCGGAAACACTGGGGCCTCCAGCGGCGGGTACACTCGAACGAACACTGGAGCGAGCAGCGGCGGCTCCTCCTGCCAGGGCAACTCCCAAGAGAGTCAGGTGTGCAAGAGCGGCTATAGCTGCGCCAGCTGGAGCGACTGGGGTCCCTGGGGCCCGTGCTCGGTCACCTGCGGCACGGGAGGCGCGAGGTCGCGCTCCAGAGACTGCCTGGGCGGCATCAACTGCCCGGGCTCTTCTCGCGAGTCGGCCAGCTGCGAGTCGTCGGCCCAATGCCAGCCTGTCTGTGCGTGGAACTCGTGGGGCGCGTGGGGCGGCTGCAGCACCACCTGCGGCCGTGGCTCCCAGACCAGACTGCGGACCTGCAACTGCTACTCGTGCTCCCAGGCGGGCGGCTCCTCGACCGAGTCCCGTTCCTGCGAGACGAGACCCTGCCAAGGATACGCCGACACGCGCTTCGACCAGTTCTACGCCAACCGCTTCGGAGCCAACGCCGCCGGCTGACCAAGGTCTTCATCAACACTTTGCGACGTGCGCAACGACACCTTTACGACAGGCTATTACATAGTGTGGAATATAACGGTAGAGTAGTCGTGCAATGCTACCGAGTGAGTAGAGGTGGTAAAAGTATACCTTACGTTTACGGTACACATACCTATGGTACCCACTTGCGATGTGAAATTGCCAATTGCTCTGATTGTTTCATCCACTCGGTGGCTGCTGTGCGTAATAAAACACAACATGAACATAAACTGGCCAATTGAGGCTTACTACTACCAGAATCTTGTATGTATGTAGGTAAATGATACGTGAACGTGCAGAGTTGCCGCCTTGCTAGTGTAATTGGTCCGATTGCTGCGTACCGCGTACTGTATAATAGACACGATGAGCCGCTTGAATGATCAGTTGAGGAGAACTTGAGGTGTCACACTGTGCGGAGGCTGGAACCCCAAGAACAGGTAGACATGCTGCGCATCTACGTGTACACTTGACAAGCAACGTGCGTGAATGAAAGCTATGGAGTAGTGGATCGCCGTCAGCAAATCAAATCACGCATCACGATTTCTCTTCTCAGTAGCGTCGGTTGCGTTGCCACTCGCAGCTCATGGATTGGCCACGTCCTTTGCACACGCATTTCTTCGTTCTGTCTGTTGGGCTAAATGCAGTGCATAAAAAAATCGATTTTGTACAGATATCTGCAGTCCATACTTCGCCAAAAAATACCGTAAGCTCTCCAATAGTGCCCCTACGCCTCCAAAGGTACCTACTCTCTCCCAATAGTGTCCCCGGGTAGCCAAAGGTGGAAACGCAGTGGCCCCTCTCCAATAGTGCCTTCTCCCTATAGTGTTCCGGGGGAGCCGAGGGTCAATGCATAGCACCACGAGGTATTATTAGAGAATTTACGGTAAAATGGTATTCCGTCTCAATAAATATCAGCTGTTTGGCGAGTTGGAGTAATGTACATACGAATCAAAACTAGGCGAACAGGCACAACAGTAAATTCTGTATAAAAAATGTACACGATACACATTCTTTTAAAATGTGGTGAAATGGCAACCCTTTGAGTTAGAGAGTGCAGTATTGGAGGAAGACTCACAGTAGGAAAGAAAAGTACACACTTTGTGCAACGTTCTCTGACAGAGGTAGGTCGTTGTCCTTGCCGCCGTACTAGGCACCCTATAACCCTTTGACGAGCTCGTTCTCTGCTTATCTAAACACCATACGATTTGCACGCCGCCGTGGCAAACTCCAATCCATGCGTGCGTGCGTGCGTGACTGTCCATTTTCGCTTTCTGTCATCAGTCTAGAAGTATACATTGATGTAGTGTATGCCACCCGGAATGGAATCTCAAACATTCGGATGCCTTGTGACAAGTGTAGGTGACTAACTACTACTAAGTCAACTGCTGTTGTTATGGCGAATAGAATAATTGGTTAGTAAATAATCTTGTACATAACACAGTAGTACGGAATATTAAAATCGACAAGTGCATTCTCACTTCGCATTTTATCGCGGTGTCTCCGTTCCATGTGTTGCTGCAGAAGCTGCCGGAGGTTACAGTGGTTCCGTCCCCACAAACGCAGCGCATGTGTTGCAGCTCCATTTTGAACCCTATGCCTTCGCGCAGGTCCTTCTTCACGCATTGTTTCTCGAGGACTCCGTTCTAAACTTGTAAATTTGAGTATGCGTCCATTTAAAAATTCGGATTTGGCTGACTTAACCGATAAGAGCTTCGGATAACCATACGCTTGCGCAGCGCATGGTTGGTCACTTACACTCGTATCATCATCCCGACTATACTGTCCAATCTGCACTAGTTCATCGCGCTCGTTGACGCAGTGCGTGGGCCATATGCCGCCGGTTTCTCTGCAGACCGCCTGGTAGCGTCCACTGCCTTCCCCATACTTTCCAGTGGAGCCTATCGACAGCTTTCCTCTGAAGTCACTCGAAAAAGAATCCTGTGGCTAAAGTAACAACGGCAAGACAAATTGCCACCACCCCACAACCCACAACTACAACTTTTTCAAATAACACCCTTCAAGGGACGCTAATTGTGGGGATTTTAAGGAAGCGGAAGCGCAGAGGGGGGGGGGGGGGGTGGGCAAACAGATTGACGGCATACGTGTACGGCTACGGCATATGGTACAATCAACAATCGGATCACACAAACGTACCCGTCCTCGTCGACGCAATCGGTTACTGTCACTCGTCTGTTGTCGCATTTATACCACATCTAAACGTCTAAAAGAAGTGTGGTGGTCATTATCGCAATGTGTCTTCGGGAGCGTTCTTGTATGCTCCAATTTGCTTTTCACTTTTTTTTAAATTGCCATTTTTTAAGAGCACATCAGAAGGTACTTCGCGTTCTCTTGAGCACTCGTGAGCAGGATTTACGACGTGCAAACACATACCGTCTTTCCAGGACCGCGCCGTTCAATCCAAGTCTCGCCATCGTCAATGTACCTTCCTGTCCAACACCTTTTATCTGTTGCTGTTGCGAGAGCCAAAAAGCTCGCAAAAACGACTGCTCTCAGCATTGTGCAACTTTTAGCGTTCGTTAGAGTACGGTAACGCGCAAACTCTAAAAACGGCCCAAGCAAAGTTGTTAGGCAACGGAGTGTTGTGTCTCAGTGTGATTTTTGGAGAAGAAAAAGCAAAAGCACTGCTTTGAAATCCGAATTTTGGGATGCTGCTTTTATAGCTGCGCGTCCGATGCTGACTCTATTACTGCGTTTTTGACACGACACGTTGCGCTGCAATTTGCATAAAGTCGGGCGGTTCAAAGAGAAGTGCCTCGGCTTGTCTTCTACTTGACAACACGGCACACTCGATAATGCACGGACAGATGACGCTCCACGGATTTCTACTTTTGCCTATCTTGCTTACTGTACTGCGACAGCGACGAGCGCTCTAGCACAGTTTATAGTACACTTGTACTCAGGCACAATGTAAGAGTCGTATTTGTATTTTTTTGTGTTATGAGACTTGGTTAGCCACAAAACTTGGCGTGGCACAACGAAGCGCAAGGTCAATGTAGCAGCACAACAGTCGGCAGCGTTTTGTTTTTTGTTTTCGGTGCGCGGATGCACCTGAGAAATCGTGTGAGAGAATGCGCAAGTCCAACCAACAGACGGAGTGTTTTTTGTCTGTGCGTGCACTGTCGAGTTTTTATTCGACTGCTTGTTTACAACTGCATAAAGGTTCCCTCAAAAAGGTTACATTGCAAGCTGTTCGCATTTCACAATCCGCGTGTCGTTCGTGCTTGCTTGGTTGTTTGCCGCTCGCTGCGTGCAGCGATGATAAAATGATAGAACCTGAGCTACATGTAGTGCAGGTTAAACGAACGGCTTTGGAAAAGGGGCTGGCTCGCGTCTCTTTTCTGCGAAAAAAAAGCGCGACTCTGTTTTGAATTACTCTTTGCTTCCGCATGCGTGGTTCGCTTGTTATCGTAATCCTACGTCCAAACTATACATAAGTCGCTTGTTGACGAACCCTTGTTGAAGAAGACACGCCGGATGCTGCCCGCCAAGAAGTTCTCAAGGCGCAAGAGAACATGAGATACCGTGCCCTCAACTGACAAGAAAACACAAACCAGCGTCGGGCCTAATCGCTTGGCAGCAGCGGCAGTGGCCAGCGCGCCGCGTCGCGACCGAGCGCCGCGCGAAATGTCGACAACCGGCGCCCCATACTACTTGGGGTCAATTGATTCCACTGATTTTAATTGATTGCTTAAATTTTGTTCGTTCGTTTTAACCACGCATGCCCCAGACACACCTACACATCGTCACGAACTTTCCGTTTGGGCATTTTTGGGGAGGCCTAATTCGATTGGAGTTTAGAGAATTAGAAAATGTGTTCAAGGGACTAATTCTGAGGCTTACGTTTGCAGATCATTAGTTTTCTTCATGATGATCATCTACACATTTGTGGAACCAGCTCCCAAGTATCCCACCTCATCGGCTGCGTTACTGGACGTTTTGCAAAAAAAAATGACCACCGTGCGGAAGTTGCAGAGACAGCACGAAGCACCTCTGCCCTCCACCTCAGGCAGGGGAATCCATCCGAAGACGTCTCCCCCGGGCACCTTTTCACAGGCCGAAGCGGAGGGAAGGACGTGCTCAGCCCGAGAGCTGAGGTGCTGGAACCCCAAACCAGCTGCACCAACCCCGAAGGGGTGGGAGGTAACTTTTCCGCACGGTAGTGCATTTCTGCTTGACAAAATTCTGCTATATATACCCAGACGGCTGATTGCAACAATTATTGAGTAGGTTCGAGCTTGGTTCGAGCTAGTGCCGAGTCCCGTCGGGAATCGATAAAAAACGGCAACGGGATTATTGATCACGACCGAAGAAATCGTGCGCAGTACTACGACAAGTGGAGATGCTGAGAACCCGTTTTGCCGCTGTTTCACAGCGCTTTTCACATTGAAGCTCATTGACGCACGTTTTGCAAGTTTTCCTGGTACCATTATGGTCGAGCAAATAATAGGTGGCTTTCTTTGCTCCCAAGTGGACAGGTCCGTGTAGTGGAAGCTTTGGGGGTCGCCCTGGGTGCAGGAGACCCATTTGTGTCTACGCCCTCACCATGAACACGCATCAACCAATTGTTGGGACATTTTACCAGCAGAGATTTTGCCAGTCACACACGCAAACGGCAACATTGAAGTTAGGGTCCAAAATGTTTGTTGTAATGTCATTGGCGCGCTTATTACTCGTCGCGTTTCTTGCCTAGCGCGCATACGTCGCGCAATTTTCCGTCGCGCATTTGACGTCGCGCTTTTTACCGTGACCCGATGCAATTGCTACCAAGAGCAAGAGATGCTAAGGAAATCCAGGCAGTCTACAACGTATGTATAACTGTCGAAGTACACAAATTTCGAAGGAAAAACAAATGCAAATGTAATGATTCTTGTTGTTTGTTGTTGTTTGTTTTAAATTTGTTTTTTTTTTTATTAGCTGGCTAGCTTTACTTCTGGGTTACACACACTAGCGGATCCAGACGGGGGGGGGAGAGGGGGTCTCCCCCTCCTGTCAGCTCAGATTTAGGGGGAAAGGAGGGGGAGAGATCAGGGGGAGAAGAAGGAAAGAAGAGTGAGCACAAGGAGAAATTTTACGTTTTTCTTGGATCAAGGCACTCAAAAGTGCAAAATTTTTGCCTGCGGCGCTGTGGTTTCCTTCCAACTCACGTTTGACTCGTAAGGGTGCTAAAAAATCCCGACATTTTTGTCTATTCCATAGTAGTGTAGTTTGTGCGGTGAAAAAAAGTTGACCTTCTCCCCCCTCTGTCAGCAAATCCTAGATCCGCCAGTGGTTACACAGAGGCGCGCACGCGTGAATGTCAGCAACAGTCAAGTTGTCATCGATCACTCATTCGCAAAACAATGCTGCGTGATTGGGCGCTTGCACGGCCGAGGCGTGCTAGCATGGGCAGCTGGGTATCTTCTGGAGGAGGCCAGCCAGCGACGGCTCCTGCGTGCTCGCTGCCATCAGCAGCAGCAGAAATGTCGCCGAAATCGCGACGCAAATGCTCGTGCTTTTATTCTTGTTCTGTTTTTCTGGTCTTTCAAGTACGGTATACTCTCTCCCTGTTTTGAATCAACTGTGGAACTGTGCGACTCTTGTGGAACGCGCTTTTCAACCAAGACAACATCCGAAACCCACGCACCTCATGGGTTGCGCCTCGTGTTTCTGCGCAGTTTGCGCGATCAAAGCGAGAATTCCATCATGCAGTTTATTGTTGGTTATACTTGAACAAAGAGGTGGAGTCGTCGAGGCTGGCCAACCCTGTACAGATGGATTTTACAAGCCTGACGCGTTGTTCAGAATTCGTTATTCTGAATGGTAATTCGTGAATGACAGTGACACATTTAGTTCGCAGCCGCGTTCTGTGCATTCACACCCCGCGGTAAGATTGCTAGTCACGGTGTTCTTCGACGGAGCTTTTTTGCCTTTGAGCCAGTGCTATTTTTAAGGCGCGAGCGGCAGTGCGGGGGCGGGGCGGGAGGTGTCAGACCGACGAATCGCACGAGCTTCTGCAAAAAGCAAAACAAGCGGAAGCGGATTATGCATGTGTCATGGTCGCCGCAAAACCGCGAAGCGCGATTGCATATTATGCAATCCCGCGCGGGGCGCCCGCCGACCGGCGCTTGGGTGGCGCGCGCCATTTTAACTCTTTTCAAACACGTTCAACAGGTGGGATACACTGCGGAAAAAGACCTATACACTGCCCGTTGTCCCTTGCGCGCGGATGCGCATGCGACTTGCTTCAACACATCCACCGGTCTGCCACGATCGAACCTTATAGACGCTTGATGAATGTGTTAGCAACTTCGGCGCGGCGGCAGTCCCTTTGACTGTACGCCGTATGCATTCGAAATGCGTCCGTGTCTGCCTGGCACGACTTGTAATTGGGTAGGCGGCCCTCTGCCGACTTCCCGCCGGATTCTTCACTCTGGCTTGCTCTTCGACTTTT
Source organism: Paralinhomoeus sp. GSCO2_6 (assembly GCA_030248085.1). Classification (NCBI taxonomy): domain Eukaryota; kingdom Metazoa; phylum Nematoda; class Chromadorea; order Monhysterida; family Linhomoeidae; genus Paralinhomoeus; species Paralinhomoeus sp. GSCO2_6. The sequence goes on from JASAMY010001588.1 coordinate 33,401, forward strand.
GGCTCGGTTCTAGCAAAAGTCGACGTACGGATTTAACCAAAAGCTGAGCAGATGCTCTTGCCACTGTTGATCGCTGGTGCGGGGCTACTGGCGTCGGCGGACGAGGCCGCCGACCTCTGCACGCCCCTGCCCGAGTTCCGACTTCGGTCGTTGCCAGCGCGTCAGGCCATGGCGTACAAAGCGGGCGACGGCTACCGAATCACTCCCACCTTGGAGGACCAAGAAAAGGAGTTCAGAAGAAGTCAGTTAGCGTCTAGAACCACCCTACTTCCCGCACGCACGTTGCAGTGCTGGTGGACTGCGAGGCGCACAAGCTGCAAAGGAACGACTCGACCGAGTGTTTGGACCAGCTGGTGGACCGTCTGCTGCGCCGGACGACCATCCCCAGCGCCTGGTGGTGCCCGCGCTCCGGCGACCGACCGGCCCTCTGCCAGGGAGAAGAGGACGCCCCCACCCACCGCCAACTGCTCGCCTGCCTCGAGAGAGCCATTCACAATGACCAAGTGTCCGCATTCAACGTGGACAGTACGTATATGTACACGCGTGTTCCGTAATCCATCAAACAGTCTACCCCCCCCCCCCCCCCTCAAATTGTTCATTGGGAAGCACCCGGGTACTAAATTATATACCACCCACAACACAAAGAAAACAAATTAAATGAAAATAAAAACAATACTAAATTGGCCATTTTCACAGCAGGATATTTGACCTGATATGGCCTGAACATTGAAATTACAGGAAGCCCTTAAAACAGTAACCCTATTAGAGCGTTTTGTAAGGAACGCTCAAAAGAACGGGGGTACTATTGGATGACTTACTGTAGCGTAGTCCGCAAGGCGTTGGATTCCTGACCGCGAGGTCGGGGGTTCGATTCCTTGCTGGGCAAAAACACGGCAACCCCCTTGGGCAAGGGGTTTAAACCACACCTCCAGTTTCTGACTGTACCGTGGCTTCGGCCAAGAATCAGTGCCAGGTGGGGGCCCACCTTGCCTCGCGGCAGAACACCGCCCACTGTTATATGTATACGGCGCCGCCCTGTGATCCTGTGATCCAGTTTACGGCCATTGTGCTGTGTCGGTGGTTGTCGTCAAAATATAGTTTTAAAAAGCAGCTGGGTGAGGATCACTCAACTACTCGACGCTTCAGTGGGCTACACGTGCTGCACGAAGCCGTTGGCTCAGCGAAAGAACACTTCGCAAGCGGCGCTGCGGAAGGCGCGACGCTGCCAGGCGGTCTGTCGCTTCGCCGCCTGTCGAGTTTTTATTCGACTGCTTGTTTACAACTGCATAAAGGTTCCCTCAAAAAGGTTACATTGCAAGCTGTTCGCATTTCACAATCCGCGTGTCGTTCGTGCTTGCTTGGTTGTTTGCCGCTCGCTGCGTGCAGCGATGATAAAATGATAGAACCTGAGCTATGTAGTGCAGGTTAAACGAACGGCTTTGGAAAAGGGGCTGGCTCGCGTCTCTTTTCTGCGAAAAAAAAGCGCAACTCTGTTTTGAATTACTCTTTGCTTCCGCATGCGTGGTTCGCTTGTTATCGTAATCCTACGTCCAAACTATACATAAGTCGCTTGTTGACGAACCCTTGTTGAAGAAGACACGCCGGATGCTGCCCGCCAAGAAGTTCTCAAGGCGCAAGAGAACATGAGATACCGTGCCCTCAACTGACAAGAAAACACAAACCAGCGTCGGGCCTAATCGCTTGGCAGCAGCGGCAGTGGCCAGCGCGCCGCGTCGCGACCGAGCGCCGCGCGAAATGTCGACAACCGGCGCCCCATACTACTTGGGGTCAATTGATTCCACTGATTTTAATTGATTGCTTAAATTTTGTTCGTTCGTTTTAACCACGCATGCCCCAGACACACCTACGCATCGTCACGAACTTTCCGTTTGGGCATTTTTGGGGAGGCCTAATTCGATTGGAGTTTAGAGAATTAGAAAATGTGTTCAAGGGACTAATTCTGAGGCTTACGTTTGCAGATCATTAGTTTTCTTCATGATGATCATCTACACATTTGTGGAACCAGCTCCCAAGTATCCCACCTCATCGGCTGCGTTACTGGACGTTTTGCAAAAAAATGACCACCATGCGGAAGTTGCAGAGACAGCACGAAGCACCTCTGCCCTCCACCTCAGGCAGGGGAATCCATCCGAAGACGTCTCCCCCGGGCACCTTTTCACAGGCCGAAGCGGAGGGGAGGACGTGCTCAGCCCGAGAGCTGAGGTGCTGGAACCCCAAACCAGCTGCACCAACCCCGAAGGGGTGGGAGGTAACTTTTCCGCACGGTAGTGCATTTCTGCTTGACAAAATTCTGCTATATATACCCAGACGGCTGATTGCAACAATTGTTGAGTAGGTTCGAGCTTGGTGAGCACAGTGCCGAGTCCCGTCGGGAATCGATAAAAAACGGCAACGGGATTATTGATCACGACCGAAGAAATCGTGCGCAGTACTACGACAAGTGGAGATGCTGAGAACCCGTTTTGCCGCTGTTTCACAGCGCTTTTCACATTGAAGCTCATTGACGCACGTTTTGCAAGTTTTCCTGGTACCATTATGGTCGAGCAAATAATAGGTGGCTTTCTTTGCTCCCAAATGGACAGGGCTTTGGGGGTCGCCTTGGGTGCAGGAGACCCATTTGTGTCTACGCCCTCACCATGAACACGCACAATCTGGCAGGAGAGTGTGCTTATTCGGCAGTCATTTGAGCAAAGCCTACTCGAAATTTGGATGTTCACGCGCTCGTTCTCGTCCTAACGTCAACCAATTGTTGGGACATTTTACCAGAGCTTTTACCAGTCACACACGCAAACGGCAACATTGAAGTTAGGGTCCAAAATTTTTGTTGTAATGTTATTGGCGCGCTTATTACTCGTCGCGTTTCTTGCCTAGCGCGCATATTACGTCGCGCAATTTTCCGTCGCGCATTTGACGTCGCGCTTTTTACCGTGACCCGATGCAATTGCTACCAAGAGCAAGAGATGCTAAGGAAATCCAGGCAGTCTACAACGTATGTATAACTGTCGAAGTACACAAATTTCGAAGGAAAAACGAATGCAAATGTAATGATTTTTGTTGTTTGTTGTTGTTTGTTTAAATTTGTTTTTTTTTATTAGCCGGCTAGCTTTGCTTCTGGGTTACACAGAGGCGCGGACGCGCGAATGTCAGCAACAGTCAAGTTGTCATCGATCACTCACTCGCAGAACAATGCTGCGTGATTGGGCGCTTGCACGGCCGAGGCGTGCTCTAGCATGGGCCCAAGCGGGCCTTGGTGGCCACCAGACCGACAGTCGCGGCCTCGGCACGGCACGGCCGTGTGGAGCGGCACATGCAGCGAAAGGGCGTCTTGCAGGCATAGGTGTAACTGGGTAGGGTGTAGGTAGGGGTCACCCCCCCCCCCCAGCTTCGGTCAATCCTGCACGAAAAGTAGGACCACCCCCCCCCCCCCAGCTGTAGTCAATCCTGCACTGACTGCAGGTTACCCCTATAGCTGAATTGCGTTTCTCATACTTCCCAAGGTGTTTTTCATGCCTGTGAGCAGCATTTATTGTCCAAATGTCAAAAATTTCGCCTGCGGCGCTGTATTTTACGCACCTACAGACCATTTTGGAGTCTTTTGGGCGCGTTTTCGGCCAAAAATCAACAAATTTTGCCTGCGGCGCTGTTTTTTTGCTCCAACTGACCATTTTTAGAGTCACTAAAGCGCGTTTTTGGCCAAAAATTCACAAATTTTTGCCTGCGGCGCTGTGTTTTCAGCATACACGAAGCATTTTCTAGGTCATTATTGAGGCTGGAAAGAGAGAAATTGTATCAAATTTGGCCGTGCAGGTCACCCCCATCGACTTTTGAAAAATCCCAGATTAACCCCCCCCCCCCCCCCAGCTTCGATGGCCAGTTACACCTATGCTTGCAGGGGCAGACTAGCTTGTTCCCCTTCCAATAGTCGGCCGTGAAGAGACACTTGCCGCCCGAGAAGCCGCCCCGCTCGCACCAACAGTCGCATTGCTAAAAGGGATGAGAGTGGCTCTGCTAAGGCAGCTAAGGGCTGAGAGCGATGGGGAACCGGAAATGCGGGATACTCGGGCACGACGCACCCACGCATGCACACACAAATTGATTGAAAACAAAAAAGCGCGACTCATATCGTAAGACGATTTTCAGTGGTTCGGTCACTAGTTGTTTGTGGGCGGAGCTGTGCATTCACGATATAAATGTACCTGCATCTACAAGTTCCCAAAACTACCCAATGCAGCGCCGTCCCTGGTTGCTAAATGGGCGGTTTTTCGGTACGTACAGTGCACCGGAGTGCAGTCGCAGTGTAGTCTTTAAACGAAAGACAGACCGAGGTAGCGCCGCAGCTGGGTATCTTCTGGAGGAGGCCAGCCAGCGACGGCTCCTGCGCGCTCGCTGCCATCAGCAGCAGCAGAAATGTCGCCGAAATCGCGACGCAAATGCTCGTGCTTTTATTCTTGTTCTGTTTTTCTGGTCTTTCAAGTACGGTATACTCTCTCCCTGTTTTGAATCAACTGTGGAACTGTGCGACTCTTGTGGAACGCGCTTTTCAACCAAGACAACATCCGAAACCCACGCACCTCGTGGGTTGCGCCTCGTGTTTCTGCGCAGTTTGCGCAGGCAAAGCGAGAATTCCATCATGCAGTTTATTGCTGGTTATACTTGAACAAAGAGGTGGAGTCGAGGCTGGCCAACCCTGCACAGATGGATTTTACAAGCCTGGCGCGTTGTTCAGAATTCGTTATTCTGAATGGTAATTTGTGAATGACAGTGACACATTTAGTTCGCAGCCGCGTTCTGTGCATTCACACCCCGCGGTAAGATTGCTAGTCACGGTGTTCTTCGACGGAGCTTTTTTGCCTTTGAGCCAGTGCTATTTTTAAGGCGCGAGCGGCAGTGCGGGGGCGGGGCGGGAGGTGTCAGACCGACGAATCGCACGAGCTTCTGCAAAAAGCAAAACAAGCGGAAGCGGATTATGCATGTGTCATGGTCGCCGCAAAACCGCGAAGCGCGATTGCATATTATGCAATCCCGCGCGGGGCGCCCGCCGACCGGCGCTTGGGTGGCGCGCGCCATTTTAACTCTTTTCAAACACGTTCAACAGGTGGGATACACTGCGGAAAAAGACCTATACACTGCCCGTTGTCCCTTGCGCGCGGATGCGCATGCGACTTGCTTCAACACATCCACCGGTCTGCCACGATCGAACCTTATAGACGCTTGATGAATGTGTCAGCAACTTCGGCGCGGCGGCAGTCCCTTTGACTGTACGCCGTATGCATTCGAAATGCGTCCGTGTCTGCCTGGCACGACTTGTAATTGGGTAGGCGGCCCTCTGCCGACTTCCCGCCGGATTCTTCACTCTGGCTTGCTCTTCGACTTTTGGCTCGGTTCTAGCAAAAGTCGACGTACGGATTTAACCAAAAGCTGAGCAGATGCTCTTGCCACTGTTGATCGCTGGTGCGGAGCTACTGGCGTCGGCGGACGAGGCCGCCGACCTCTGCACGCCCCTGCCCGAGTTCCGACTTCGGTCGTTGCCAGCGCGTCAGGCCATGGCGTACAAAGCGGGCGACGGCTACCGAATCACTCCCACCTTGGAGGACCAAGAAAAGGAGTTCAGAAGAAGTCAGTTAGCGTCTAGAACCACCCTACTTCCCGCACGCACGTTGCAGTGCTGGTGGACTGCGAGGCGCACAAGCTGCAAAGGAACGACTCGACCGAGTGTTTGGACCAGCTGGTGGACCGTCTGCTGCGCCGGACGACCATCCCCAGCGCCTGGTGGTGCCCGCGCTCCGGCGACCGACCGGCCCTCTGCCAGGGAGAAGAGGACGCCCCCACCCACCGCCAACTGCTCGCCTGCCTCGAGAGAGCCATTCACAATGACCAAGTGTCCGCATTCAACGTGGACAGTACGTATATGTACACGCGTGTTCCGTAATCCATCAAACAGTCTACCCCCCCCCCCTCAAATTGTTCATTGGGAAGCACCCGGGTACTAAATTATATACCACCCACAACACAAAGAAAACAAATTAAATGAAAATAAAAACAATACTAAATTGGCCATTTTCACAGCAGGATATTTGGCCTGATATGGCCTGAACATTGAAATTACAGGAAGCCCTTAAAACAGTAACCCTATTAGAGCGTTTTGTAAGGAACGCTCAAAAGAACGGGGGTACTATTGGATGACTTACTGTAGCGTAGTCCGCAAGGCGTTGGATTCCTGACCGCGAGGTCGGGGGTTCGATTCCTTGCTGGGCAAAAACACGGCAACCCCCTTGGGCAAGGGGTTTAAACCACACCTCCAGTTTCTGACTGTACCGTGGCTTCGGCCAAGAATCAGTGCCAGGTGGGGGCCCACCTTGCCTCGCGGCAGAACACCGCCCACTGTTATATGTATACGGCGCCGCCCTGTGATCCTGTGATCCAGTTTACGGCCATTGTGCTGTGTCGGTGGTTGTCGTCAAAATATAGTTTTAAAAAGCAGCTGGGTGAGGATCACTCAACTACTCGACGCTTCAGTGGGCTACACGTGCTGCACGAAGCCGTTGGCTCAGCGAAAGAACACTTCGCAAGCGGCGCTGCGGAAGGCGCGACGCTGCCAGGCGGTCTGTCGCTTCGCCGCCTGTCGAGTTTTTATTCGACTGCTTGTTTACAACTGCATAAAGGTTCCCTCAAAAAGGTTACATTGCAAGCTGTTCGCATTTCACAATCCGCGTGTCGTTCGTGCTTGCTTGGTTGTTTGCCGCTCGCTGCGTGCAGCGATGATAAAATGATAGAACCTGAGCTATGTAGTGCAGGTTAAACGAACGGCTTTGGAAAAGGGGCTGGCTCGCGTCTCTTTTCTGCGAAAAAAAAGCGCAACTCTGTTTTGAATTACTCTTTGCTTCCGCATGCGTGGTTCGCTTGTTATCGTAATCCTACGTCCAAACTATACATAAGTCGCTTGTTGACGAACCCTTGTTGAAGAAGACACGCCGGATGCTGCCCGCCAAGAAGTTCTCAAGGCGCAAGAGAACATGAGATACCGTGCCCTCAACTGACAAGAAAACACAAACCAGCGTCGGGCCTAATCGCTTGGCAGCAGCGGCAGTGGCCAGCGCGCCGCGTCGCGACCGAGCGCCGCGCGAAATGTCGACAACCGGCGCCCCATACTACTTGGGGTCAATTGATTCCACTGATTTTAATTGATTGCTTAAATTTTGTTCGTTCGTTTTAACCACGCATGCCCCAGACACACCTACGCATCGTCACGAACTTTCCGTTTGGGCATTTTTGGGGAGGCCTAATTCGATTGGAGTTTAGAGAATTAGAAAATGTGTTCAAGGGACTAATTCTGAGGCTTACGTTTGCAGATCATTAGTTTTCTTCATGATGATCATCTACACATTTGTGGAACCAGCTCCCAAGTATCCCACCTCATCGGCTGCGTTACTGGACGTTTTGCAAAAAAATGACCACCATGCGGAAGTTGCAGAGACAGCACGAAGCACCTCTGCCCTCCACCTCAGGCAGGGGAATCCATCCGAAGACGTCTCCACCACGCGGGCCCCCCCCCCCCCGGCGCAACCGCCCCCGCGCCCCCAACCGCGCCCCGGCCCGCGCCACACAACACCGCCCCCCCCCCCACCCACCCCCCACACCCCCCCCCACCCCACCCCGGGCACCTTTTCACAGGCCGAAGCGGAGGGGAGGACGTGCTCAGCCCGAGAGCTGAGGTGCTGGAACCCCAAACCAGCTGCACCAACCCCGAAGGGGTGGGAGGTAACTTTTCCGCACGGTAGTGCATTTCTGCTTGACAAAATTCTGCTATATATACCCAGACGGCTGATTGCAACAATTGTTGAGTAGGTTCGAGCTTGGTGAGCACAGTGCCGAGTCCCGTCGGGAATCGATAAAAAACGGCAACGGGATTATTGATCACGACCGAAGAAATCGTGCGCAGTACTACGACAAGTGGAGATGCTGAGAACCCGTTTTGCCGCTGTTTCACAGCGCTTTTCACATTGAAGCTCATTGACGCACGTTTTGCAAGTTTTCCTGGTACCATTATGGTCGAGCAAATAATAGGTGGCTTTCTTTGCTCCCAAATGGACAGGGCTTTGGGGGTCGCCTTGGGTGCAGGAGACCCATTTGTGTCTACGCCCTCACCATGAACACGCACAATCTGGCAGGAGAGTGTGCTTATTCGGCAGTCATTTGAGCAAAGCCTACTCGAAATTTGGATGTTCACGCGCTCGTTCTCGTCCTAACGTCAACCAATTGTTGGGACATTTTACCAGAGCTTTTACCAGTCACACACGCAAACGGCAACATTGAAGTTAGGGTCCAAAATTTTTGTTGTAATGTTATTGGCGCGCTTATTACTCGTCGCGTTTCTTGCCTAGCGCGCATATTACGTCGCGCAATTTTCCGTCGCGCATTTGACGTCGCGCTTTTTACCGTGACCCGATGCAATTGCTACCAAGAGCAAGAGATGCTAAGGAAATCCAGGCAGTCTACAACGTATGTATAACTGTCGAAGTACACAAATTTCGAAGGAAAAACGAATGCAAATGTAATGATTTTTGTTGTTTGTTGTTGTTTGTTTAAATTTGTTTTTTTTTATTAGCCGGCTAGCTTTGCTTCTGGGTTACACAGAGGCGCGGACGCGCGAATGTCAGCAACAGTCAAGTTGTCATCGATCACTCACTCGCAGAACAATGCTGCGTGATTGGGCGCTTGCACGGCCGAGGCGTGCTCTAGCATGGGCCCAAGCGGGCCTTGGTGGCCACCAGACCGACAGTCGCGGCCTCGGCACGGCACGGCCGTGTGGAGCGGCACATGCAGCGAAAGGGCGTCTTGCAGGCATAGGTGTAACTGGGTAGGGTGTAGGTAGGGGTCACCCCCCCCCCCCAGCTTCGGTCAATCCTGCACGAAAAGTAGGACCCCCCCCCCCCCCCCCCCAGCTGTAGTCAATCCTGCACTGACTGCAGGTTACCCCTATAGCTGAATTGCGTTTCTCATACTTCCCAAGGTGTTTTTCATGCCTGTGAGCAGCATTTATTGTCCAAATGTCAAAAATTTCGCCTGCGGCGCTGTATTTTACGCACCTACAGACCATTTTGGAGTCTTTTGGGCGCGTTTTCGGCCAAAAATCAACAAATTTTGCCTGCGGCGCTGTTTTTTTGCTCCAACTGACCATTTTTAGAGTCACTAAAGCGCGTTTTTGGCCAAAAATTCACAAATTTTTGCCTGCGGCGCTGTGTTTTCAGCATACACGAAGCATTTTCTAGGTCATTATTGAGGCTGGAAAGAGAGAAATTGTATCAAATTTGGCCGTGCAGGTCACCCCCATCGACTTTTGAAAAATCCCAGATTCACCCCCCCCCCCCCAGCTTCGATGGCCAGTTACACCTATGCTTGCAGGGGCAGACTAGCTTGTTCCCCTTCCAATAGTCGGCCGTGAAGAGACACTTGCCGCCCGAGAAGCCGCCCCGCTCGCACCAACAGTCGCATTGCTAAAAGGGATGAGAGTGGCTCTGCTAAGGCAGCTAAGGGCTGAGAGCGATGGGGAACCGGAAATGCGGGATACTCGGGCACGACGCACCCACGCATGCACACACAAATTGATTGAAAACAAAAAAGCGCGACTCATATCGTAAGACGATTTTCAGTGGTTCGGTCACTAGTTGTTTGTGGGCGGAGCTGTGCATTCACGATATAAATGTACCTGCATCTACAAGTTCCCAAAACTACCCAATGCAGCGCCGTCCCTGGTTGCTAAATGGGCGGTTTTTCGGTACGTACAGTGCACCGGAGTGCAGTCGCAGTGTAGTCTTTAAACGAAAGACAGACCGAGGTAGCGCCGCAGCTGGGTATCTTCTGGAGGAGGCCAGCCAGCGACGGCTCCTGCGCGCTCGCTGCCATCAGCAGCAGCAGAAATGTCGCCGAAATCGCGACGCAAATGCTCGTGCTTTTATTCTTGTTCTGTTTTTCTGGTCTTTCAAGTACGGTATACTCTCTCCCTGTTTTGAATCAACTGTGGAACTGTGCGACTCTTGTGGAACGCGCTTTTCAACCAAGACAACATCCGAAACCCACGCACCTCGTGGGTTGCGCCTCGTGTTTCTGCGCAGTTTGCGCAGGCAAAGCGAGAATTCCATCATGCAGTTTATTGCTGGTTATACTTGAACAAAGAGGTGGAGTCGAGGCTGGCCAACCCTGCACAGATGGATTTTACAAGCCTGGCGCGTTGTTCAGAATTCGTTATTCTGAATGGTAATTTGTGAATGACAGTGACACATTTAGTTCGCATCCTCGTTCTGTGCATTCACACCGCGCGGTAAGATTGCTAGTCACGGTGTTTTTCGACGGAGCTTTTTTGCCTTTGAGCCAGTGCTATTTTTAAGGCGCGAGCGGCAGTGCGGGGGCGGGGCGGGAGGTGTCAGACCGACGAATCGCACGAGCTTCTGCAAAAAGCAAAACAAGCGGAAGCGGATTATGCATGTGTCATGGTCGCCGCAAAACCGCGAAGCGCGATTGCATATTATGCAATCCCGCGCGGGGCGCCCGCCGACCGGCGCTTGGGTGGCGCGCGCCATTTTAACTCTTTTCAAACACGTTCAACAGGTGGGATACACTGCGGAAAAAGACCTATACACTGCCCGTTGTCCCTTGCGCGCGGATGCGCATGCGACTTGCTTCAACACATCCACCGGTCTGCCACGATCGAACCTTATAGACGCTTGATGAATGTGTCAGCAACTTCGGCGCGGCGGCAGTCCCTTTGACTGTACGCCGTATGCATTCGAAATGCGTCCGTGTCTGCCTGGCACGACTTGTAATTGGGTAGGCGGCCCTCTGCCGACTTCCCGCCGGATTCTTCACTCTGGCTTGCTCTTCGACTTTTGGCTCGGTTCTAGCAAAAGTCGACGTACGGATTTAACCAAAAGCTGAGCAGATGCTCTTGCCACTGTTGATCGCTGGTGCGGGGCTACTGGCGTCGGCGGACGAGGCCGCCGACCTCTGCACGCCCCTGCCCGAGTTCCGACTTCGGTCGTTGCCAGCGCGTCAGGCCATGGCGTACAAAGCGGGCGACGGCTACCGAATCACTCCCACCTTGGAGGACCAAGAAAAGGAGTTCAGAAGAAGTCAGTTAGCGTCTAGAACCACCCTACTTCCCGCACGCACGTTGCAGTGCTGGTGGACTGCGAGGCGCACAAGCTGCAAAGGAACGACTCGACCGAGTGTTTGGACCAGCTGGTGGACCGTCTGCTGCGCCGGACGACCATCCCCAGCGCCTGGTGGTGCCCGCGCTCCGGCGACCGACCGGCCCTCTGCCAGGGAGAAGAGGACGCCCCCACCCACCGCCAACTGCTCGCCTGCCTCGAGAGAGCCATTCACAATGACCAAGTGTCCGCATTCAACGTGGACAGTACGTATATGTACACGCGTGTTCCGTAATCCATCAAACAGTCTACCCCCCCCCCCCCCTCAAATTGTTCATTGGGAAGCACCCGGGTACTAAATTATATACCACCCACAACACAAAGAAAACAAATTAAATGAAAATAAAAACAATACTAAATTGGCCATTTTCACAGCAGGATATTTGGCCTGATATGGCCTGAACATTGAAATTACAGGAAGCCCTTAAAACAGTAACCCTATTAGAGCGTTTTGTAAGGAACGCTCAAAAGAACGGGGGTACTATTGGATGACTTACTGTAGCGTAGTCCGCAAGGCGTTGGATTCCTGACCGCGAGGTCGGGGGTTCGATTCCTTGCTGGGCAAAAACACGGCAACCCCCTTGGGCAAGGGGTTTAAACCACACCTCCAGTTTCTGACTGTACCGTGGCTTCGGCCAAGAATCAGTGCCAGGTGGGGGCCCACCTTGCCTCGCGGCAGAACACCGCCCACTGTTATATGTATACGGCGCCGCCCTGTGATCCTGTGATCCAGTTTACGGCCATTGTGCTGTGTCGGTGGTTGTCGTCAAAATATAGTTTTAAAAAGCAGCTGGGTGAGGATCACTCAACTACTCGACGCTTCAGTGGGCTACACGTGCTGCACGAAGCCGTTGGCTCAGCGAAAGAACACTTCGCAAGCGGCGCTGCGGAAGGCGCGACGCTGCCAGGCGGTCTGTCGCTTCGCCGCCTGTCGAGTTTTTATTCGACTGCTTGTTTACAACTGCATAAAGGTTTCCTCAAAAAGGTTACATTGCAAGCTGTTCGCATTTCACAATCCGCGTGTCGTTCGTGCTTGCTTGGTTGTTTGCCGCTCGCTGCGTGCAGCGATGATAAAATGATAGAACCTGAGCTATGTAGTGCAGGTTAAACGAACGGCTTTGGAAAAGGGGCTGGCTCGCGTCTCTTTTCTGCGAAAAAAAAGCGCAACTCTGTTTTGAATTACTCTTTGCTTCCGCATGCGTGGTTCGCTTGTTATCGTAATCCTACGTCCAAACTATACATAAGTCGCTTGTTGACGAACCCTTGTTGAAGAAGACACGCCGGATGCTGCCCGCCAAGAAGTTCTCAAGGCGCAAGAGAACATGAGATACCGTGCCCTCAACTGACAAGAAAACACAAACCAGCGTCGGGCCTAATCGCTTGGCAGCAGCGGCAGTGGCCAGCGCGCCGCGTCGCGACCGAGCGCCGCGCGAAATGTCGACAACCGGCGCCCCATACTACTTGGGGTCAATTGATTCCACTGATTTTAATTGATTGCTTAAATTTTGTTCGTTCGTTTTAACCACGCATGCCCCAGACACACCTACGCATCGTCACGAACTTTCCGTTTGGGCATTTTTGGGGAGGCCTAATTCGATTGGAGTTTAGAGAATTAGAAAATGTGTTCAAGGGGCTAATTCTGAGGCTTACGTTTGCAGATCATTAGTTTTCTTCATGATGATCATCTACACATTTGTGGAACCAGCTCCCAAGTATCCCACCTCATCGGCTGCGTTACTGGACGTTTTGCAAAAAAATGACCACCATGCGGAAGTTGCAGAGACAGCACGAAGCACCTCTGCCCTCCACCTCAGGCAGGGGAATCCATCCGAAGACGTCTCCCCCGGGCACAACACCGACAGGTGGAAGGTGGTGCGCTCCGTCTCGAGGCGCCCCGACACCACCAGCTACTCCATGCTCGTCGAGGACGCCTCCTACGCCGTCCTCTGCGCCAACAACATGCAGGTCTGGTTCGAGACGGGGCTGGTCCAGCTGGCCTCGGCCGAACGCCGCAAGGAGCAGCAGCAGGCAAAGGCCGCCGCAGCGGAGCAGCTGGAAGAGGACGCCCTCTTGGGGGTCGCGCCCCCAGCGACCTCGGAGGAGGACGCCCTGGTGGCCTCCACCGGGGCCCTGCAAGTGGCCGACAAGGACACCACGCCGTCCGCGGTGGCCGACGAGGCCGACGTGGACGACGAGGTGTCGCCCGACTTCTAGGACGGACGCGGCCCCGAAAGGGGTGGCGTCCGCGGACGCGGCCCCGAAAGGGGTGGCGTCCGACTACTAACCCTAACACTAGGTGAGCAACGTGCTGTCTGCCTGCCTAGTCAATTTCCATCCTTGGGCGGCAGGCTATTCCTGTTTCCCTGGCTGACGGACCTCTTTCTGGGCAGTCAAATGCCCACCCCAATCTTCACCCAACGGCAGATCTCGTACCTGTCTCTGTGGGGTGAAACGTTCATCTATTTTTCGGCTGATAGAGAGTTTATAGCGCCCAAGCGCGGACGCTCTCTGCTCCGACGTCGGCCGATCCCATGGACGACGCCGGAGCCGGCCTCAGGAAAGAAGAGAAAGAAGAAGTCTCCCCCGGGCACCTTTTCACAGGCCGAAGCGGAGGGGAGGACGTGCTCAGCCCGAGAGCTGAGGTGCTGGAACCCCAAACCAGCTGCACCAACCCCGAAGGGGTGGGAGGTAACTTTTCCGCACGGTAGTGCATTTCTGCTTGACAAAATTCTGCTATATATACCCAGACGGCTGATTGCAACAATTGTTGAGTAGGTTCGAGCTTGGTGAGCACAGTGCCGAGTCCCGTCGGGAATCGATAAAAAACGGCAACGGGATTATTGATCACGACCGAAGAAATCGTGCGCAGTACTACGACAAGTGGAGATGCTGAGAACCCGTTTTGCCGCTGTTTCACAGCGCTTTTCACATTGAAGCTCATTGACGCACGTTTTGCAAGTTTTCCTGGTACCATTATGGTCGAGCAAATAATAGGTGGCTTTCTTTGCTCCCAAATGGACAGGGCTTTGGGGGTCGCCTTGGGTGCAGGAGACCCATTTGTGTCTACGCCCTCACCATGAACACGCACAATCTGGCAGGAGAGTGTGCTTATTCGGCAGTCATTTGAGCAAAGCCTACTCGAAATTTGGATGTTCACGCGCTCGTTCTCGTCCTAACGTCAACCAATTGTTGGGACATTTTACCAGAGCTTTTACCAGTCACACACGCAAACGGCAACATTGAAGTTAGGGTCCAAAATTTTTGTTGTAATGTTATTGGCGCGCTTATTACTCGTCGCGTTTCTTGCCTAGCGCGCATATTACGTCGCGCAATTTTCCGTCGCGCATTTGACGTCGCGCTTTTTACCGTGACCCGATGCAATTGCTACCAAGAGCAAGAGATGCTAAGGAAATCCAGGCAGTCTACAACGTATGTATAACTGTCGAAGTACACAAATTTCGAAGGAAAAACGAATGCAAATGTAATGATTTTTGTTGTTTGTTGTTGTTTGTTTAAATTTGTTTTTTTTTATTAGCCGGCTAGCTTTGCTTCTGGGTTACACAGAGGCGCGGACGCGCGAATGTCAGCAACAGTCAAGTTGTCATCGATCACTCACTCGCAGAACAATGCTGCGTGATTGGGCGCTTGCACGGCCGAGGCGTGCTCTAGCATGGGCCCAAGCGGGCCTTGGTGGCCACCAGACCGACAGTCGCGGCCTCGGCACGGCACGGCCGTGTGGAGCGGCACATGCAGCGAAAGGGCGTCTTGCAGGCATAGGTGTAACTGGGTAGGGTGTAGGTAGGGGTCACCCCCCCCCCAGCTTCGGTCAATCCTGCACGAAAAGTAGGACCACCCCCCCCCCCCAGCTGTAGTCAATCCTGCACTGACTGCAGGTTACCCCTATAGCTGAATTGCGTTTCTCATACTTCCCAAGGTGTTTTTCATGCCTGTGAGCAGCATTTATTGTCCAAATGTCAAAAATTTCGCCTGCGGCGCTGTATTTTACGCACCTACAGACCATTTTGGAGTCTTTTGGGCGCGTTTTCGGCCAAAAATCAACAAATTTTGCCTGCGGCGCTGTTTTTTTGCTCCAACTGACCATTTTTAGAGTCACTAAAGCGCGTTTTTGGCCAAAAATTCACAAATTTTTGCCTGCGGCGCTGTGTTTTCAGCATACACGAAGCATTTTCTAGGTCATTATTGAGGCTGGAAAGAGAGAAATTGTATCAAATTTGGCCGTGCAGGTCACCCCCATCGACTTTTGAAAAATCCCAGATTCACCCCCCCCCCAGCTTCGATGGCCAGTTACACCTATGCTTGCAGGGGCAGACTAGCTTGTTCCCCTTCCAATAGTCGGCCGTGAAGAGACACTTGCCGCCCGAGAAGCCGCCCCGCTCGCACCAACAGTCGCATTGCTAAAAGGGATGAGAGTGGCTCTGCTAAGGCAGCTAAGGGCTGAGAGCGATGGGGAACCGGAAATGCGGGATACTCGGGCACGACGCACCCACGCATGCACACACAAATTGATTGAAAACAAAAAAGCGCGACTCATATCGTAAGACGATTTTCAGTGGTTCGGTCACTAGTTGTTTGTGGGCGGAGCTGTGCATTCACGATATAAATGTACCTGCATCTACAAGTTCCCAAAACTACCCAATGCAGCGCCGTCCCTGGTTGCTAAATGGGCGGTTTTTCGGTACGTACAGTGCACCGGAGTGCAGTCGCAGTGTAGTCTTTAAACGAAAGACAGACCGAGGTAGCGCCGCAGCTGGGTATCTTCTGGAGGAGGCCAGCCAGCGACGGCTCCTGCGCGCTCGCTGCCATCAGCAGCAGCAGAAATGTCGCCGAAATCGCGACGCAAATGCTCGTGCTTTTATTCTTGTTCTGTTTTTCTGGTCTTTCAAGTACGGTATACTCTCTCCCTGTTTTGAATCAACTGTGGAACTGTGCGACTCTTGTGGAACGCGCTTTTCAACCAAGACAACATCCGAAACCCACGCACCTCGTGGGTTGCGCCTCGTGTTTCTGCGCAGTTTGCGCAGGCAAAGCGAGAATTCCATCATGCAGTTTATTGCTGGTTATACTTGAACAAAGAGGTGGAGTCGAGGCTGGCCAACCCTGCACAGATGGATTTTACAAGCCTGGCGCGTTGTTCAGAATTCGTTATTCTGAATGGTAATTTGTGAATGACAGTGACACATTTAGTTCGCATCCTCGTTCTGTGCATTCACACCGCGCGGTAAGATTGCTAGTCACGGTGTTTTTCGACGGAGCTTTTTTGCCTTTGAGCCAGTGCTATTTTTAAGGCGCGAGCGGCAGTGCGGGGGCGGGGCGGGAGGTGTCAGACCGACGAATCGCACGAGCTTCTGCAAAAAGCAAAACAAGCGGAAGCGGATTATGCATGTGTCATGGTCGCCGCAAAACCGCGAAGCGCGATTGCATATTATGCAATCCCGCGCGGGGCGCCCGCCGACCGGCGCTTGGGTGGCGCGCGCCATTTTAACTCTTTTCAAACACGTTCAACAGGTGGGATACACTGCGGAAAAAGACCTATACACTGCCCGTTGTCCCTTGCGCGCGGATGCGCATGCGACTTGCTTCAACACATCCACCGGTCTGCCACGATCGAACCTTATAGACGCTTGATGAATGTGTCAGCAACTTCGGCGCGGCGGCAGTCCCTTTGACTGTACGCCGTATGCATTCGAAATGCGTCCGTGTCTGCCTGGCACGACTTGTAATTGGGTAGGCGGCCCTCTGCCGACTTCCCGCCGGATTCTTCACTCTGGCTTGCTCTTCGACTTTTGGCTCGGTTCTAGCAAAAGTCGACGTACGGATTTAACCAAAAGCTGAGCAGATGCTCTTGCCACTGTTGATCGCTGGTGCGGGGCTACTGGCGTCGGCGGACGAGGCCGCCGACCTCTGCACGCCCCTGCCCGAGTTCCGACTTCGGTCGTTGCCAGCGCGTCAGGCCATGGCGTACAAAGCGGGCGACGGCTACCGAATCACTCCCACCTTGGAGGACCAAGAAAAGGAGTTCAGAAGAAGTCAGTTAGCGTCTAGAACCACCCTACTTCCCGCACGCACGTTGCAGTGCTGGTGGACTGCGAGGCGCACAAGCTGCAAAGGAACGACTCGACCGAGTGTTTGGACCAGCTGGTGGACCGTCTGCTGCGCCGGACGACCATCCCCAGCGCCTGGTGGTGCCCGCGCTCCGGCGACCGACCGGCCCTCTGCCAGGGAGAAGAGGACGCCCCCACCCACCGCCAACTGCTCGCCTGCCTCGAGAGAGCCATTCACAATGACCAAGTGTCCGCATTCAACGTGGACAGTACGTATATGTACACGCGTGTTCCGTAATCCATCAAACAGTCTACCCCCCCCCCCTCAAATTGTTCATTGGGAAGCACCCGGGTACTAAATTATATACCACCCACAACACAAAGAAAACAAATTAAATGAAAATAAAAACAATACTAAATTGGCCATTTTCACAGCAGGATATTTGGCCTGATATGGCCTGAACATTGAAATTACAGGAAGCCCTTAAAACAGTAACCCTATTAGAGCGTTTTGTAAGGAACGCTCAAAAGAACGGGGGTACTATTGGATGACTTACTGTAGCGTAGTCCGCAAGGCGTTGGATTCCTGACCGCGAGGTCGGGGGTTCGATTCCTTGCTGGGCAAAAACACGGCAACCCCCTTGGGCAAGGGGTTTAAACCACACCTCCAGTTTCTGACTGTACCGTGGCTTCGGCCAAGAATCAGTGCCAGGTGGGGGCCCACCTTGCCTCGCGGCAGAACACCGCCCACTGTTATATGTATACGGCGCCGCCCTGTGATCCTGTGATCCAGTTTACGGCCATTGTGCTGTGTCGGTGGTTGTCGTCAAAATATAGTTTTAAAAAGCAGCTGGGTGAGGATCACTCAACTACTCGACGCTTCAGTGGGCTACACGTGCTGCACGAAGCCGTTGGCTCAGCGAAAGAACACTTCGCAAGCGGCGCTGCGGAAGGCGCGACGCTGCCAGGCGGTCTGTCGCTTCGCCGCCTTCCAGCCGTCGTCCACGGCCGCCGCCAAAGCGCTTCTACTGAGGGAACACTGCGAGCTGCCTGTGGACCTCAACAAGGATCTGCCCCACTTCGTATGTTGACCTACAGTACCTGAGGTATCTTTGGTGCAAGTCCAGAAGCGTTTTATTCAGGACACGATACGGTGCTACACCACCCAACTGCTACAGGTATCACGGGTGCTCCGTCCACGACTTTAGAGCCGTTGAAAATTACGGTAGATACCGTATACATAGGTATTTTCGTCGCTGCCCACAAGACTTGCGCTTAGGTGCTCTCATTGCTTTCATTGTTATCGATACAACGACGCGCGCATTCTTTAGTTTAGTAGGAGTATGGCAAGTCGTGATTTCGTCTGATTGGTTAGCAGTCAACGCTTGCCTAGGTTTGCAATAACGACGACATTTCTCACTAACATAGGTAATCAGTACACAATGCATGTGCTTGCTTGCGCCTTCCGCCATTCGTTTGCGTAATGCGATTTTGTGGAAGGCATCGATTCATGTGCGAGAATGCGGTACAAGCTGACTTCCTTACAACGAAATGCTGATTGCTGCATGGAAACCGTATATTAAGGAAACACTTGCACTTGTTAGTGCACTAGTATCATGTTCTGTTCGTCCGGACAGTGGTTTGTACGTTACACACGTGTTTGATGCATGCGCTCCCTTAACCTCAGTCTAGAATTGCACAAAGAATACGTAAATCAATTGAGAACCTGCAAAAACGTCCACTGTGGAATCGTGCGAAATCTTCTCTACGTGATCAGTGATTGGACACTCGGTCTTAATCGGGTGATCAGCCTAGGGGGCAGTTCTTGAGGAGGATGCTGCAGAGGACGCGCACGACCTCGAGTATCTCCTTCTTGTGGTCCTTGATCCAGATCAGCACGCGGTATGTGGGCGTGTGTCGGTGGTCGATCACGAAGCCCGCCGCTTGGGCCACTACGTCGGGCGTGATCTAGAGATTCTAATTAGGGATCTATTTCTAATTAGGAAGGGCAAGCGCACCTTCTCGGTCCAGGTGGCGTCTCGGATGCGCACGCCTCCGATGCGGACCTTCATGCCGTAGCGGTGCTGCTCAGAGTTCCAGATCACCTTCTTGTTCTTGTCCACCAGCACGACGAACACGCCGCCTGGAGAAAAACGCGCAATGCGCTTGTGTGCGTGCGTTCGTGTGTGCGTGCGCTTCTGACTGGAGGGACTTTGGGACAGCAGAGCACGTGGACGCAACGCACCGGTGTATCCTCGGAAGTTGTGGTGATTGTAGAGCTTGGTGTGCACGGTGACGGCGTTGTCGGACACGACCATCCAGCTGGACATGAAGCCCTTCTTCACCACCTCCGTGCGGATGCTCTTGCCGAACAGCCTGACCGTCTCCTTGACCACTAAAAGCAACCGACTCGGGCGCCTACCCACCAGTACCCCGCGGTGATTTGCGGCGCTTGCTCTGTGAATTGGGTCTGTCCAGTAAAATTGAATTCACGCTTTTTTTTGGAGAACGCATTACGGTTGCCTTGCACAATTCAAGGCTCATGTTAGTGAAAATCAAATTCTGTGACAAGCACAGTGGCGCCGCATTCGCAGTTAATCATCCCAATTCGGTCACTCACGTGGGTAGGGTGGCCCAGGGTTGCTGGCCAGGTCGACATCGGCTAGAGCCACCGAAGCGGCGACAGCAACTAGCGCCAGCAAACCAACCTGCATGCTTGCGTGTTTTCCTTTTCTCGTCTCACAACGTTTCTGTGAGAAATGCGGCGGCAGTCACAAAACTGTCGCTCGCTCGCTTGCTCCTCCCGTAAGCTGATAAGCGCTGATAAATGCGCATGGTGCACTTGGCTGGCGCATGGTAGCGTAGGGACAACGTTGTGCAGACTTCGACATTTATGGAGCCACGAAAGACGGACGGCCAATCTTTAGAACTGCATTCCCGGCGGGTTTATGGGGCTGAACGCTCGGAAACTGTCTCCGACAACACGCGACGTTAAGAGCCTTAGGTATGTGGCACAAAAAAGCTGGTCGAAAAATAGAATTTCTGTGCTGCTGGATTAAGTGTCACTGCTTGCTTGTGTGGATTGACATTATTGTTCAGAGCATTTTAAAATCGTTCTGGGTGCTTTTTGTGCATACACAATGAGGTCCTCGTGCACTCAGCGACTGCCACCACATCGACGTGTCATTTCGGAGGCGGAAAGTTGCCGTCACCGAGTTGCTCGACGACAGTTTCGTACCAGCATCCATAGTGGCCAGAACCATCAAATATGCCAAATATAAATCATTGCGCTCGTGAGCACCTTTTTGAGCACTGTAGCCTGGCGCCACCGCCACGAACCAAGAAGATGGCCTGCTGCTAGTGGGATTGAGTGCTTGACCGCTTGCTTCGGCGTAGTTTGTGTAAGTGTGCTAACTAAGAACCTAACGTACTTTATATTTGCACAGACAGACACTCCATCTGTAACTCAACCGCAGCTAGAGCAATCACCATCTAAAACACATCAGCTAACTCGCTGGCGGGTCCCATGGCACAATGCCGCTCGCCAGGGCGAGCATCTCCTCGACCATGTCGTTGCCGTTGCTCATGAGCAGTTCTTTCGCCGCTTCGATGTCGGCGCACTGACCGAAGATCGCATCAGATTGGCCAAACAGAGGGAAGGCGGGCGCGGTCTTGAGGACGATCGAGTTAAACGTGCGCCTGAGTCGCGATAGGCAGTGCGCGCGTGCGTGCGTGCGTGCGTGCGTGCCGAATGCGCACTTGTATGCCTCCAGCACTTGTTCCAGCGTAAATGGCACTTTCTCATTGACTGCTTTCATCTCTCTCTCCAGTGCTTCATGATACCACTTCAGAATGTCACCGGTGCGCTTGCGCACTTTTGCGTCTGCCGAGAAGCACAGAAATCGAGCCAGCGATTCAGCAATGGTGCCGCCGCGTGTTCCCTGGTAAATTTAACAAAAAGTTAAATCTAGTTAAAAAATAAGAATACTCCGAAACCTGCCAGTCGAAAACGGAGACCAATCTGCGCTGGCCGCTTTCGTCCTTCTTTACCGTCATGTTAGTGATGCGGCAGTCTGTGTGCACCAGCACCGGTGGCATCTTCAGGTCGTTGCAAACCTGAAACAAGAATGAGAATACTGAAAATAATTAGAATGCTGTTGCAGCCAACAGCAGCCAACAGATGCTAGCTAACCGTGTCGTGAACGTGATACGTGTTGTTGTTTCAGGTGCAATGAGAGGATACTTAGCCGAATAGCGTGTTCACCACTGCAAGGAACCTCTTACGAACAAATTCTTTTGCGTCACTGTTACTACTTCGTTCAAGCCATGACTCACCGTGTGAACTTCGGTAAGATGTTCAAGTGTCGCATATTCTTTGAATTTATCCGCCGTCTTTTCCGAGTAATACTGAGGAAACACCGTTTTCATCGCGTCCACCGCGGAGGCAATGTGCGGCAATATTGGGGCGATTTCCTCCTTCAGCCGCTGCGGATCGTTTTGTCCCAAGTATGGGTCGCCTAGCCAACTTTGGTTTCGCAGGGAAAACGCGTGAAGCACAGCAAATGTTTCTACCAGCTGAAAAGCTATTTTTTGTAGTTTCGAAATTAAAACAATGCCATTATAGGGCGTTGGCATTGTGAGATGAACGCTGCTTCTCCTCCAGTGGGGAAGTCGAACCTATGTAGTCTAGTAGTAGTAGTAGTAGTAGTAGTTAGTAGTAGTAGATATGTCTAGTTAATACTATAAATATTGAAAACAAAACTGACATCCTTCACTAAAGGGAGGTCTGCCAATTCCCAAACGTCGGGCACGTATCCTTGACCCGTCAAGTCTTCCATCACCATCAATCCTGGGCGTAAATTACGACAATAACAATAACGCAGAAGTATGCATGTACAGGGTGGGCCATTTATCTATCGTCGGTTTCATTTCGGTTTAACTTCACATGTAGAGAATTTTATCCCTGCAAAAATGAACAAAATTGGAACACTACATAGCGAATAACGCACTTCAATATGATCGAAGTCGCTTTCTACCAATTTGCATGGCGCTCACGATGAGCCAGCAAGGTAGTTGTCTCATTTTAGCCGCGATTTCTCCAAAAAGCAGCTCAAATCTCCTGCATTGGGTCTTGGTGGGAGTGAATCGCGTCCCGCTGTACAGTTCTAATGAACAGGCTGCTATACCTAACAAGATATTTACCGCAAAGAAATCAAACTGTTTCTATGAAAAACTTTTGACAGCTGGTGCTGTAGTGGACCAGTTTTTCAGGGATGAAATTCTCCACATGTATCCACCTTGTCGAAAAATATCAAACAGATTCGATGCAAAACGCTGAAGTTATAGCGAAATGAAACCGACGATAGATAAATGGCCCACCCTGTAGAAGCGGGTTTTCTGTGTCAGCAGAGAGTGTCTCACTCTATGTATATACAACCACTTCGAACGGTAATCCTAGACAGACAGACAGACAGACAGACAGACAGACAGACAGACAGACAGACAGACAGACAGACAGACAGACAGACAGACAGACAGACAGACAGACAGACAGACAGACAGACAGACAGACAGACAGACAGACAGACAGACAGACAGACAGACAGACAGACAGACAGACAGACAGACAGACAGACAGACAGACAGACAGACAGACAGACAGACAGACAGACAGACAGACAGACAGACAGACAGACAGACAGACAGACAGACAGACAGACAGACAGGCAGGCAGACAGACAGACAGACAGACAGACACGTACCTTGCGTGCCCGGTCCCACCCCCTCCAGGCAATAGGTTCTCGGCACCTTTAGCTCGCGCTCTTTACCCTTCACGTACGCGTAAAAGGCGCACTCGCTGTTGTCTGCCTGAAATTTGGAAATGTCTAGTCTATCCTCACTACATTCCAATTTCACAGTGCCGTAAATCCTTTAATAGTGCCCCCGGGGCACTATTTTTTTAACCTCTCCTTACCTGGGGGCACTATTGGAGGGGGGCACTATTGGAGGGGGGCTCCTATTATTTCAACCTAAAAATTTTGAATGGTAATGTCAGTTTCGCTGTCAAAATTGCTGATTTTTCGGTGATTTTGATCACTTTTGCCACATTTAATGGTTGATTTACCGTTAATAGTTGCTGAAACGTACTATTATTGGTTAGTAGTAGTGTGTGTATACACGATATAAATGTACCTACCACTATATTTTTGCCCATAAAAGGCACATGGCACAACATACCCCTTACCCCCGGGGGCACTATTGGAGGGGGGGCTCTATTATTTCAACCTTGCTGTACCCTGGGGCACTATTGGAAGGGGGGCACTATTGGAGGGGGGGGGGGTGGTATTGGAGGAGTTCCGGTAGCTTGTTACTTTTACTTTATAAATTCAACTGCGTAGATGTAATGATGCCCACACCTCTTCGGCCATTCTCTCCTCTTGGAAAGCCGCCAGTTCTTCAAGTCCGTCCACGCCCGCAGCCGCCTGCTCCATGTTCTGATTGGATGCGACTTTGAGAACGACGCTCTTCGGTAGATTCTCATCCGCTTTGCTCCATTCAATCTCGACTCGGATGATACTGAAATCTGTCGCCTCTGGGCGCGAAACTTGATTATTGACAGTTGATGAGTTTGAAGTTCCTGCCATAACACTGCATACACGATGCAGTAGTACTGAAGGAACCCCACATCCCTTCAACAACCCCCTTCAGATGGTCTCATAAAGCATTGAAACCTTATGCTCCACTTTCATGGCAAACATATACCTCAGATTTCGAATGACAGGGGCATACTTAATGGTGTGTCAAACACAAGAGGGTGTAAAATTGTAGAAAAGATCGCAACCTGCTGCAGATCCAATTTGGAATGCAAAATTGTTCTTCGCATAGAGTTTTACTTGTAGTTGGGGTAACAGATAGATGACCCCACTTTTCAGTACTCCCTCCAATCAGATACGTCTTGAGGACCAAACAAAAGAATGGACGAGAAATACTGTATAAAAAAGCAGTTGTAGCCTTGACAAAGTCAATTGTTGAATTCATCTAAGTAATTTTTCATGCATTTTTACGTGCTCTCGAATGTGTGGAATTCCTGCTAACTTAATTCCACTGGCATTTGGTTATTAACATATTTTTTTCGTTTATTTGTTTACACTTCGAAAGGCAAAAGAAAACGAAGTCGAGCCAAAACCTTGACATAAATCCCTGCATAACTCCGATCTTCTTGCTTGTGCCACCTTTTATCTTGGCATCGGTGTTTAACGACTTCTGCAAGACATTTTCCAACTTTTCCCACGTAACATGCACCTCTTCCGTTATCTTCCGATCCTTTGCGCCATTCATGGCTGCTTTGGCCTGAAAAAAAGTCGGCCAAGTGAAAAGAAGTCCATTAAACAATTGCAATGGTTGCCACACCTGTTTTACTCAACCCCAAAAGAAATTATTCTCCGGTCACAATTTTAAAGCAGCTTTTCTCTTCTGCTCGTGTGGTGTGCTTTGGCACGCGCCAGTGCGCTGCTGCGCACAGATCCTAGAGATATAGTTCAAGTTGGGAACGCGGCGCGCTCGCCGCACGCACCGACGCACGCACCGACGCGCGCCGCGCGTGTCAATTCACGCTCGGCGGTTTGCCGTCTCCGCGAAGCGAAACGGATGAGCAAAGCGCGCGCGCACCCACAAATTCACCCCTGTGGAGGCCTGCCTTTGGCGCAGTTATCAGAACCGAGTAACCGACAAAGTGCGGGGGGGGGGTCGGCGGCCGCACTATACAGAGAGGAAGAGACGCGACGCAAGTACACTGCAACTGCTTTCCGCGCAGTCAGCTAAGCGTATGTGTACACTGGACACACACGTTGGCATGGCGCATCAAAAAACCAGCGATTGTTGGGAGAACAATGAGGACTGCACAGACGCGCAGACAGACAGACAAGTCAGAGGGGGAACAAAGGCCAGACTTGGTCCTACACAGAACACTCGTTAGACAAAACGTACATGTACGCACCACACTCACTAAGTTGGTTTTCGGGGAGCTTAGCAAGAGTGCATTGTGTACACGTGTGGCGGCAGTGGCAAGCTGTGCGAAGTCGAGCGAATCGACCATAAATGGACCACCACGCAGCAATGGCGGCAATGGACAGGCAGATCAATACAAACTGCTGTGCCTTTGCAACGCCCTAGGTGCTAACCCCTTAGCTTAGGGTCATTGACTCTTTCTTATCTGAATCGCAGGCTTCGGATTCGGCTTACGCTCCGTCTTCGCATTAAAAAGGTCCTTATAATCTGTCTGTTGTTTTGGGTCTACCTAGAAACGGTCCTTAACTGTTGTTTTCGGTCTACCTAGATTCCCGTGAAATCCGGATTATAAGCCCAAGGACTTTTTCTAGATGGATCTTTGTGGGGGGGGGGGAGTGTTAAAAAGGGGCGCTTACAGTTTCGTAGCGTAAAGAGGCACCAATAAATGGCCAAAAATCGGCAAAATCATCAGCGTGATGCTGCATGAAGGTCATTTTCAGTTACGGTAATTGAGGACGCGCATATGTGCTACTACTGTCTAAAAAAACCCATTTCAACAAATGAACGATTTCAACGAACACAATTTAAATGGGACGGTACATGCAGGGGGGTGGGCGCTAATGCAATTGAGTGGGTGTCATGGCGGCGGGTACAAAGGGGAGCAAAGGGGAGGGAATTCAGGAGAGGAGGCGCTGACTGCTTAGGGCCGATGCACGCGTGTTATCGATCCGAGAAAATTTCCAAGTCTCCCAAACAGTCTACCGAACAGTCTCCCGAACAGTCTCCCGAACACCCCCGAAAAGTCATTTGGATGCTTCGGTGTCAAAGCTGGGCGACGCCGACGCGTGCAATGCAATCATTCGAGTGCGGCCGCTCGACGCCTCCAGCACGGCCGCACTCGACACCGTCGGCGACTGCGCCCGGCAGAGAAGGGTTGGACGACGACATGGGCGGGGACGTGCCTTGACGAATGGCCGAGCAGCCGTACTCGACAGGACTGACCAAGTCGCTGAGGCGCAAGGCGCTCTTCATGCCAGAGCCACAGCAGGGTTGCAGAGTACGCGTCTACACGTTGAACCACCGCACCTCCAGGGATGACGCGTACTACTACTTGCACCCACTGCGACTACCTCAACGCAAAGGGGCAGGAAGGGCACCGAGCACCATCCAGTCCGGCACTGGAGGCTGTCGCGCAGCAGTTGGACTGGAGCAGCCGACGATTGATCAAGGAGCGCGGCAATCGACTAATTCGGCATTCGGCTAACTTGCAGTTCGCTCCTCGACTGCTCGGAGGATTTGGGCGTGGTGATCTTCGCATCGGATCAGGAACTGCAGGTCGCCGCGTGCTCGTGCGTTATTGTAGCCGACGCCACCTTCCACTGCACTCATCAAGGTTTCGCCCAGTTTTACACCACGTTGAGCGCGATGTGTAGACCACAGCCGGTGCTTCGTTCTTCTGGTCGTCGTCTGAAGGTGCCATGTAAAGGCGCATCCCATGTTGGCCAGACCCACCAACACACCCAACGTGCATTCCATTTTGACATACGAAAGATGTGCTCTGAATTCATATCTATAGCACATACCGAACGGGTAGGCAAGGGGGGGGGAGCGGCCGATGGGGGAGGGGGTCTGGGGAGCAAAAGGGGGGGGCTCATTATTTTTTAAAGAAACCCCCCCCCCCCCCCCCCTATAGCATTAGTTTTGTCATAAACAGGTTTGAATTCGCACTACCGTAATTTTATATAAAAGTTTATTTTCATTATTAAATCGTTTGTTGCATTATGCAATCGTTAACCCCCCCCCCCCCCCCCCCCGATGCATGGTATGGTGCATATAGGTGGGCAGTATTTGAATTAGGTCTGTGCTGTAGTCGAATTTTGTGCGGATTCTCAAAATAAAAAAAAACTTTCAACGACACTTGAAATCGTTTCTCGATAGCTCCGTGCGACACAAATGCAATTTCCCGCATAGTATGCAACATACCGAAGAGCATGAGAATGTCGGAGCAAATACCCTTCAAAAATCGCAATATTTGCAGCGCTGGCCCGGATTGCTAGGCTCCCTTATGGGTCGTGCGTTCAATTCCCACCCTGCAAATTTTGCGTTTTTTTGCAGGGTATTTGCTCCGAGATTTTCATGACTCTCCGTTCCATACTCTTTCTTGTCTATATCGAACCAACCACCGATCACGAATTTTCCACTGTACTACTGTTTGCATCTCACCGAGCTGTTTGCATGTTTTTGACGACGAAATGAACAATCTTCCTTTGTCGGCGCGCTAGCTGCCATGTAGTTGCTTGCTAACGGCGTCGCAGTCGTCAAAGCGCGACCAATGTCGGAGATCTCTGTTGCTGCACGTGTTGCTGCATCGTGTTTTGACAACAGTAGAGTGTGCTTCTGTGATGACCAGGGTGACCTCCGAAAGATGATCGGTGGAGGTTTCGTCTGTGATGCCTCACAGAGCTACACGACGGACGAAAATGGTGCTCCTGTTGTCATGGAAAGAGCATTTCTTGGCAAGCGCTTTGTCCTTGATCTGTTCGTCGCTTTTGATGGCTTAGTGCTCACTTTAGCTTCCTCGGAATTGCTGGCTCAGTTCAAACGGTGGTGCATCTGCAAAAAGGATGGTTCGGACGCAGCCAGCCACGAGACGAAGCGCCCCATCTGCTGCGACATGACGTTCAAATTGTGTGCCGATGCTTTCTTGATCGCCAGGTGGTTCCGGCAGCCCCAGTTTCTCAAATAGTGGTATATCTGACCATTTTCGTATTCTATTCGAAAATCGTACATACCGTAAACTGAATGCATGCTTGTAGCCGGGTCGGACCTAATGGAGGGCATCATACCTGTAACTGGGTGGGGGGGGGGGGGGGGTTGGGGTATATATGCACACCCAATAGCTTTCAGATGGGCTCGAGCCACTCATACCGGCCTGCTTTGTGCTGACCAACGCTAAGTGCTCGGCCGACTTCTACTACGCGTTCCAGAAGTTGGCAGAGTTTTGCAACGTCTCCAGCGACGAGTGTCTGTATGGCCTTGTGGTCGACCAAGAGGCTGCACAGCTGAACGGTCTGGAGCGTTCGGACCTCTTTGCCAGCGGTGTTACTGCTGTGGTCTTCTGGACGAGGCGTGCTGGACGAGGCGTACGTGGCGGCCGCGCAATTGCTGGCCAGCAAAGACGACTCGATGCACCCGCACCCCTTCCACCCGAACACGGTTTAGCAATTGACGTCGGAACAGAAACGAAGGTCCTATGCCGAATTTGTTGGCGTGCCAACTGAGGTGATTGTTCAAATGGACGGGCTGTCAATGACCAAGTTGGATATTCAGCGGCTTCTCCCAGAAGGTCCAGGTCATATATCTGCATAGCACCACTCCGCCTAGCCCTACTTAAATGTATTTTAAGTATATGAATGAATGTAAGTGAATAAATAAATGATGAATAAATGAATTTTAAATAAATGGATTAATGTAAATGATTGTCAGAGCCATTTTTTGTGAAAACAATTATTTTTGTGGTTTCTCAGGATGGCTGCAGCACCATAGGGTGCTGGACGAGGCGTACGTGGCGGCCGCGCAATTGCTGGCCAGCAAAGACGACTCGATGCACCCGCACCCCTTCCACCCGAACACGGTCGTCGTGTTCGGTAGTGACAACAAGGACCACCGCGTGACGACCGACTGCGAGCTGGTCACGTTCGACTGCAGCTGCCAGAGTCGAGATCCGCGCAAAGCGTTCTACTGCGAGCACACGCTCGCCGTGGCCGACGCCCGTGGGGCTCTCATGCAGTATTTGTTCAACATCGTCGACATGGCCAAGCGCGGCAGCGTTGTCAGAGCTCTGACGCCGTTGCAACCCACGGGTAACATGCGTGATTTCGCTCACCGCAATTGGTACGCAAGTCAAGGCATACACAGAGAGAATTTGCCAGCTTTTATCAACTGTAACCAGTTGGTGTTTAATAGCGGTAATGACTTTGTCATCCAACAGTAGGCAGCGTATGGCGTAGCGGTAGAGAATCGGCCCCTTGCGCGCCCGGTTCTGGGTTCGATTCTTGATGGATCCACCAAAAACGAGCATTTCCGTCTTCTTGGATTTTCTCGTGCTGTCGTTGCGCTAGATTGCAGATGGCGTTCTTCCGAAGGTCTTTGGCAAATTATGCGCTCTAGACGGGAAGCCGTCATGGAGATGGGTACGCTATACGGCCATTGACGGCCTCATAGCGTTGCCCCTAATCCAACAGCAACAGTCCAACAATAACTTGGTGCAATTTGTAGGCGTCGGTCAGAAGGGCCAGACGAGAAAGTATGGCGGCAGTGGAGACACCGCTCCCCGCGCGTTGGTGGCGGTTGCCGACGCGAACAATCTGTTCGCCTCGGCGTCTAAAAGGCGCCAGTGCCCGTGCGGCTGCGGCGTGCTGGCTCCTTCGGCGGAGGAGCTGAACCGCATCCCCGTGGTGCCGTCCGGCCCGGCCACTGAGCGCTACATGGACGCGGCAGAGCCGTTCCTCGTCAAGCCCGTGCAACTGTTTTTGGCCGACAAGCGTGCCAAAGAACGAAAATGTTGGGGCTGCCCAGTACGTGGCCTGCAGACCAGATCGAGTTGGGCGAGGGGTAGAAGATTAAGGGGGAGGGGGGGGGTGCAAGATTGGGCGGGGGGGGGGGTGGCAGAATGGGGGTTGGCTGGAGAAAAAAGTGCGGGTATAGTGGTATCTTCCCAACCCCCCCCCCAGTTACAGGTATGGCAGGGAGTAAACAAATGGGTTGTTAATTCAGGGCAAGATCTCTGAAAGGGACAGCAATAGCGCGCCGTTTGACTTCGTCGTAGTTCACAAGGAAATGCACCCATTCGGTGTCGACAATCAGGGCAGAGAGACGTGGACGCGACGCAAGGACGAGTGCGCATTGCACCTGCGCTACGAGTAAGTCGGTTTCAAAGCGCCACCTGCTTTTTCACCAATGTACCGGTAATTTACACTTGCAGCTGGGTCTGATCGAGTGGGCGGTGGGGCGGCATTTTTGTGGGTGTGTGTGTGTGTTTGTTTGGGGGGGGGGGGGGGGTCTCTGGATGAAACAATGGGTACCGAAAAGTACTGAAAGTCACCAACATTTACTCCCTTTTATCGTATTAGAACGGTGAAAAACGTATAAAACGTTCGATGTGGGTGCCGAAAATGTTGTTGGAACCCCCCCCCCCCCCGCCTCTCCGCCAGTTACATGATGATGTAATTATATCGTTAAGCTGCATCGTGCCGCGGTACTCGCCCTGCTTCGGTGTCAGCATGTTCCGGTTCGACGACGACGCGTCTGCCACGATGTGTGAAACCCACAAGGAACATTTGAAGGCTCAGTTCAACTTGGATCTCTAGTCACTTGGTCAGTTGCGCAACTTGTTGACGTGATAATAATGTGTTGCGGTGACACACTTTGACGCGGGTTGTGCTTGTCATTGAAGCGGGTGAATGCGTTAGTACTCTGTTGAAGAGGTTGACCAAGACACGTGCAAGTAAGCAATGTAGCTTACTGGTTTGAAGCGTTATAAAGATAATTGTTAACGTTGTTTGCAAAGTGTATGCGTAAAGGTGTATGTATCTGAATTGCGTATTGCCGTATTCAGCGAGCTTCAGTTAAAATCTTTAAATAAATAGTTATAAATAAATAAATAGTTATAAAAGTTATGAATGAATTCAATATAAATAAGTTCTGAATTAAGGGAGCGTTTACATTACAAACACGTAACCGCACCGATGTATGTAGTCGCCAATTACACGCACTGCGTTGTGTCACACTGCCATATGCTGAACATTTTATAAAAACATGCAGAACGGGGGGTTGGGGGGTTGGGGGGTTGGGAGGTTGGGGGGGAAACAAAACACTACCTCCATGACAAAGCAAACCTCCAAAGCCCCAATTATTAACAAAACCACAAATAAAAGAATAAACCAACAAAAAAAAAAAAAAAAAAATCAATACACAATAAATATTAATAATTTTTTAAGTTAAATAATTTTTAAAAAAATTTTTTAAAAAAAAAATTTTATTCATATAAAAAAAAAAAAAAAAAATACTTATAAAAAATAAAATTAAACCCACAAATTCACTAAAAACAATAATAAAAAAAAAAATAAAAAAAAAACTACCACAATAAATTTATAAAATAAAACTACAAACAAAAAAATTAAATAAAAAAAAATATTTCCAAATAAAAAACCCAAATTTAAAATTTTAAAAATGGCTCAAAACGCAGTGTGCCGAATATTGGGGAATATTGTTCAAAAGTCGAAACGAAAAAGACAATTGAAAATGCCTGAAGGTTCTCAGCCGGGGCAGGATTTCGGGCCGAAGTCTAGAAAAAGCTACCCGCCACGCCAGCAACAACTGTCTATCGCTCAGCGATTCGCCAGAACGAACGTTTGAAAAATTTTAATTAGACATTTATAATTTCTTAAATATTCTATTCGTATTTTTAGTTCCAACCTCCCATCGACTTCACGTCGGACAGTTTCCAGGGATGGCGCGGCGCGGTAAGATTATTGGCATTGTTTAATGCTCGTAGAGAATTCAATGGTGAATTTCGAACAGTTTTTGAATGAGTTTGAATTTATTAGGGAACTTACACGAGCTTCGAACCGCGGCCTACGCGCGAGGCCATCTTCCAGCAAAGGCAGCAGGCGACTCAACAGTGGGAAAAGGTGCTTTATTTGGCTGTTTTGGTAATTTCACTTGCTAATTTGTGTAGAAGAACGAAGAAGAAGAATTTGTGAACAAGTCCTTTATTGCCAACTGCCTTTATTAAACCGGTTTGAAACCTTTAAAAGAAAACGATTGTAATTTTTGAACGGGCCTTGACAGCTTGTGGCGTTGGTGTTTGCGATTTGTACGTCTTAATTTAACTCTGCTTCTGTTCTTCTTTTTATTTTTTTTTTTGTCGGTGAAGTAGAACCTTTTCCCCCTTTTCTTAGGTTTGGTTGGAGGGGGTTGGATCTTTCACTGTCATTGGGGTCATTTTTTCTGGGGCAGAGCTCCCACCCCACTAGTTTCAACCCTAATTTTCCCGAGAAACCCCGTCTCCAGATTGATTTATTGGGTCCGTACACCGTACCCGTGTTTCTGATAATCAGTATTATACTATTATGATTACTTGGAAACACCAAAATGACGCTATTTTGGCCAATTTGGTTTAAACCGTCCCTATTTACCGGCAAATTGTGGTTGTGGTGTGGGTGGCCTCCAGACCTAAGCAGCACCTCTGCTCCCCTCTGGACCATACATCCTTATCCCGAATCACCGTTCGGCGTTTATCGCATTAATTAGACTAATTAATTATAGGTTCTACCAGCGCCCGCCGACATGGAGACTGAGCAGCTGCGTCTGAGCGCTTCCGAAGTCGTCTGCTTTCGCGGCCGTCAGCACTGGCTCAGCAACTTCTACATGGTCTGGCTGTGCCTGTGCGTGCGTGCGTGCGTGCGTGCGTGCGTGTGTGTGTGTGTGGGGGGGGGGGGGGGGGGGGTTGCGTGCGTGCGTGCACGTCGTTCACCTGTCCGCCACTTCTAAATCGTTCACCTGTCCGCCACTTCTAAATCGACTCGCCTTGCGGCACCTTGGTGAACGATTCTTGTTGTTAAGGACGTTTTTGTATTTTTTTTTAATGTTTTAATTTTGTCATTAATTCGCAGGCGGTGATGAAGATCGACGGCCACGAGTACCCGTCGGTGGAGCACTACTACCAGGCGTGCAAGCTCTACATGCTCGGCGGACCCAGAATCGCCAATCAGGTCTGGCGATTGGCAAAATTATTTTGCCCATATTTTGTGATTTTCCTTTAAAGAAATATTGGATTTGTTTTCCTTAGATCCGCCGCGTTGGCGACGCCGGTACTGTCAAGGTCATCGCTCGCCGTCTCCTAGACGTAGGAAAACATGCTTTTTCAAATATATTGAATTTTTTGAACTTTGAAATTTTCAGGGCGTCGCCACTGCAGCGCAGATTGAAGACTGGAAGGCCAATCAGGGGCCGGCCATCCTGCAGGTCTGTGGTGGGGGCCAGCGCACGCGCACGCACGCACGCACTCAGAACGTGTATAAAGGAGTGTGTGAAGCGCAATTTCGTTCCAGCACGGCATGGTGAACAAGTTCGTGCAGCACCCCCGTCTGCGCGACCGCCTCATGGACACGGCCGACAAGCTGCTCGTGCACGCCTACGATAAGGACAAGGTGGGTTGGGGGGGGGGTGGATTTGTTACCGCAGCAATTGTTGCCGGTCAGGTCTACGGCGCGGGCATGACGGAGGCGCAGTTCAAGGAGTGGATCAAGGAGAACGACGGCACCGTGCTCCTGGTAGGCTCCACGCACGCACGTACGTACGGCAGACACGCACGCACGCACGGACACGCACACGCACGCACGGGCGGAACAAAGAGGCAGGCAGGACTTTGCCTCGCAGACGCCAAAGGCGCTGTCGGCGGAGACGGTGCCGTACTACCCGCTGATCGGCAAGGGCAAGAACCTCCTCGGCCACATCTGCATGCGCGTCAGGGCCCAGATACGCGACTTTCAGGTTCCTCTGCGTCTGTGCGCCTGCGTGCGTGTACTTGTGACCTGGTCTGATAGGGGGGGGGGGGGTGGCATACCTGTGGTAACCAAACATTTAACTGGGGGGGGGGGTTGCCCGCCCCCAGCCAGAATTTTACCCCTACCCAGCCCCCCCAGAATTTTCCTGAAGTTTTCCAACTTGCCAACAATTGTACAAAGTAGTGTACTTTTTGCCTTTCTCAGTGTATTTTGGCCTTAAAACAGCTATATAACGCTATTTATAGCCTATTTTAAGGCATTTTTGACTGAAAAGTGCCTATTTAGACACTATTTTGGAACATTTTTTTTCCCTTCTGGGACCCCCTCCCTCTTCAAATCTGAGTACCCCCCCCACGCCCCCCCCCCCCAGAAGTCTCTCAGACCCCCCCCCCACTTCAAAAACCCGGTTACATGTATGGTGGTAACTGAGGGGGGCATACCTGTAACCCGGGAATTGTACCTGGGGGGGAGGGTTCGGGCACTTTCTGGGGGGGGGTGGAAATCTGGAGGAGGGGGGGGGGGGGTCTGGGCAGAAAGAAATAGGCAATTTTTGGTCTATTTTTAGTCAAAAATACACTGTAAAAACCTGAAAATACGTACTTTTATTCAAAATACACTGTAAATAGTGCAAAATAGACACTTTTGGGTCGATTCTTGCTCAAAAACACTGTACAAAACGCATTTATTTTGCATTATAGTATGTAGTAGAGTTTCCAAAAAAGTCTGGGTGGTTCTGGACAACCTGGGGGGGGAGGGTTGGGGTGGGTGTGGGTAGGTTCAAACACAGCACCTGGGGGGGGACCCCCCCTCCAAACTTCACCCCAGTTACAGGTATGGGGGGGGGGGGGGGTGGGCCCACAATTTTACCAGACCCCCAGGATTTTCACCCTGTCTTTTCACCCTATTACAGCCATTTTTGACCAAAAGTACCAGTATAACTAAAAATGTCCATCTACCCCCACTTTTGCTCTGGACACCCCCCCCCCCCAAATTCGGCCATTTACCACCCCCTCCTCTTCCAGACCTGGTTAGAGGCAGGGTTGCACAATTTAAAAAAAAAAGTTTTTTTTTAAAAAAAAAAAAATTTTTTTTTTAAAAAAAAAATGTTGGATTTTTTTTTTAAATTAAAAAAAAAAAATTTCTCTGTTTTTGGGTAAAATTTAGCTTTTGAGTGGCAAAAAGGCGTTTAAATGGTGTTTAGATGGTACAATTAGGTGTTATTCATGCATAAACTTGCTTATTAGCACCAAAACTAAGCTCTTTTTGGGGTTCCCAACTGGTTCCCAACATAGTGCGATACCGTACACGACCATTTAGAGGCAGCGGCTTTGTCACCATTTGACTAGAACGATGCTAAATATGCTTCTAAAGGCTTTAGGGAAGCACTAGTACTTGTGTTTGACACTCTAATAGGCTAAAAGTATCTTATAGTACAGGTATTTGGCACCAATGATGGCTCCTAAGTCAATTTAAAAAAAAAATTTTTTTTTTTTAAAAAAAAATTTTTTTTTTAATTTAAAAAAAAAAACTTGAAATTTTTTTTTTTATGCAACCCTGGTTAGAGGTATGAGAGGCGAGGATCCTTCCACTGAA
Source organism: Paralinhomoeus sp. GSCO2_6 (assembly GCA_030248085.1). Classification (NCBI taxonomy): domain Eukaryota; kingdom Metazoa; phylum Nematoda; class Chromadorea; order Monhysterida; family Linhomoeidae; genus Paralinhomoeus; species Paralinhomoeus sp. GSCO2_6. The sequence continues at coordinate 68,858 of JASAMY010001588.1, forward strand.
AACAAGCTCTAAAATAATGGTGCTGTCTTGGTGTTTATGTCGAAAACCAGTAACAGTAACACAATTCGCGGAACCTGGCTGGAGCGTGAAGCCCACCCCAGTTGCAGGCACGTGTGAGGGCGCGTGTACACTTTCGAGTGTTTGTCGCGCCTATAAAAATTAAAAACCACCCATAAATCGAATGCACAGAAGCGGCGACGTTTAGTCGTCGATCAAAAAGACGCCCGCCGCCTCTGAGGATCCGATTTTGGCGGCGGCGCTCGCCTCCCTCAGTCTCGGGCCGTCCACGTCGGCCGCCGAAAGTGACCATTTGAATTCGAATTCGAAAGTCGAAGCCGACGTGGCCGCCGACGACGACAAGAATTTGAATTTGAATCTGGAGAATTTGACGAAGGAGATTTTGGACACCACTTCGGACGTGCTGGACGAAGAGAAGGGAGAGCCGGCTGTGAAGGAGAAGGATGAAAAGTGAAATTTTTGAAATTAAAAAAAATTCCAACGGACACTGTCTTTGAGGAGGCAGTGGGGTGTAAGCGGCCGTCCGAATAATACCTTAGGTCATTCATTCTGCGTTGGTTTTTGACATGCGGTAAATCATAAAAAAAAATTAAAGGCCACAAAATGTAGGTCATTCGTTTCGAAAAAGACAAATTACACCCACTGTCGTCGTGTCGTGTCTGGTGTTTCGGTGGTGTTCTGATCGGAAATATAATCGGTGCTCTTTGCTATGCTATACGCAGACATGGATGTGTCTGTAGCGCTGCTGTATAACGTTGAGGCAGAACAAAGTGAGTAAGCCGGTTTTTTGTGCGCAAGACTTTATTATGGAATATATTATTAGTTATTAGTTATATTATTGGTTTTTTGAGTTCCTCGTTCCGACAGAGATGGAGGCGATGTTTGTAGGCGTAGCGAATGCACACTGACAGATTTCTGCGCTCGCTCAGTATATCGCGTGTGTGTCAGCAACACCCAACAAATTACTTTTCAGTAAACACGAGCGGGATTCCGAACACATCCACGTCGTCTGGCGCATTCACTGTGGCCTAGAACTTTAACATCGAAAGTGACTTCACTTCAAAGTGAATGCAGAAGGGCTAGAATCCGTGGGCCTTCGGTTTCACATTCGGCCGGGGTCGGGGTTGTCAGGCCCAGGTGCAGCCGGCCAGTCCGCAGGCTCTCTCGGTGGAGATGCGCGCGCAGGTGACGCCGACGGCCTGCATTCCGGTCCATATATCCTGACAGTCCTCGAGGTCCGATTCAGTCTGCATGAGCGCCGGACAAAAGCCGATCGCGACGAGGTCGGCTGAGCCAGAGCAGCCTGCACGACGTGGTTGTACATAGATTCGATCGCGTTCGAGCCAGCTGCACAACTTCGCCGACGACTAACCGGCAGTGCTGCCGCACGCGTCGGCGCCCAAAGCGGCGAAGGCGAAGCACAAGACGAACGTGAAGAGGAGCATCTCTGCTAGAAGATTCCACAGATCCTCGTCTTCTAAGATTCGTGCCCGTGTGCCGACAGCCGAAACAGACAGCACAGCGTTGGCGCGCGCGCAACGGACGCGCTTCTCTCACAGACCAACGCACATGGGGAGGGGCTGCAAAAAAAGCCTGTTACGCACCTATAAAACTGTGACGATTCACGTCCACGTCCGCGAAAAAAAGGTGCGTTGCCCACACAAGTAAAAAGGTTCTATTGTTGTAATGGGTCTTGCAATTTCAAGTAAGGCGCATTAGAAGAAAGCGCCACGAATTGGATGTGACAGGTGGGGTGGGTTCGGTGGAGGTGGCGGGGGAATGTTTTTTTTCCCACGAATCACAATCGCGATCCAGCAGGCTGTTCAATTTGACTGCTGCATATTAGCGAAGTTGTCCAACAGGGTGGCGCTGGTACAACGTATACCTAGATAGATGGTACCTAGATTCAACTAAAGCAACTCTGGAGGGTTTATTGTTGGTAGAACCATAGGACACGCAACGCTGACCGCAGTTGGAGTGCACAGGAGCCCATGCGACAAGCGATGACCACTCGCGTCAGCCACGAAGTGCAGTGTCGTCGCAACCGTTGTCAGTGTGCCGTGCCGCGCGGAAATTTGTCGCGCGCCAGGTGTCACACCACTCCCACTCAGTCTCTACAACGCTCCGTTAATCACTGTGTGCATTGCTCACGGATCTATGCGCAATGCATGTATGTAGGTACAAAGTACACCTGAGCGATTTGCGATTCTGAACGAAAGTGACAATCAAGCGTGATGGTGGTGGGCGGGGAAGAATGAAGACGATGAGTGGAGGTGCGTGCAGGGTGCAGAGGTCATGGTCATGGGGCCGATCTACTGTAGGACAACTCGGTGGTGACCCAACTCAGCGCGAGCGTAAGTACCCTGTCCTGTAGCAGTCCGATTGAACAGCCTGCTGGTCTGTCTGATGAGTGAGCGACTGATTGTGCTGCGTCTTCGTTGGAAAAGAACGTCACCCATGCACGCTGCACACTCATCCCCCCACCTAACCTAACCCACCTGTCACTTCCAGGTCGCGGCGCTGGTTTCCAATGCGCATTGATCGAATTCGAACGATCGTTTGACTTCTACGGTAAACGTGCGAGCGCACATTGTGCGTCACGCACGCACGTCACGTCACGAGTCTTGTGAGCGCGTCACCGACAAAAAGTTGGCAGCGTTGGCGTTGGTAGTAGGTGGGTATGCATGCAATCAGAATCACGGCTCTTCCGCTGCTGTCGGGGCGTTGCCGGCTTCGACGCTAGTTGAAGGTGCATGAGGCGGAGGTGCAAGTGTCCGAGTCGGGGAACAGGCTGCAGTCGATGGCGGCGCTCAGGTCTGAAAGGCGTTGCCAGCGTGACCACGCGTCCGCGGCAGAAGCGGAACCGACTCTTCCACGCCGCTCACCGTCGCAGTCGGCAGTCGTGACCGTCGTGCAGCTCGAGCTGCTCGTGATGCTCACCGTGCCGCTGCACTTGCCCGAGCCTGCAGCTCGAGGGTTTTTTTTTGGGGGGGGGGCGGGAAACAGGTCACTCCCAACTAACCGCATCCATTGGCAGTTCCGAGGACGAGCGCGGCCGTCATCAGGAGGAGGAGCATCGTGGCTGCTCAGTTAGGCACTGTCAGGCGCGACCTCTGAAGTTGCGCAGAGACTGAATTCGAGGTGTAGTTTCTTTAAAGAATCGACCCCCCCCGGAATTCGGTCGTCCGCAGTACAGTAACACGGGTCAACTGAGGTTGTACGAAATTACGATAGTTTCAAACAAAGGACACACAACAACTCAGACTACGGTGGAGACATGGGGGTTATGGGCAGGGGCACTGAGAAGCACACGCGACAAACGATGGCCACTCACTTCGGCCAAGAAGTGCCGTGGCCGGTGTGAGACAGCGCGGGAATTTGTCGAAAGTACCGCCGAACGGCAACGCCTCAACGGTGTTCGCTGCTGTCTGCGTTGCGCACTTAATTTTCATGCACACAATAGGTACAAAGTACGCTTGCGGTAGCTGCGCATTGTGACGCGAATCGTCGAGGTGAACGAAGGTGACAGGCGGGCGTGGTTGGGGGGGGGGGGGGAGAGAGGTTGCGTGGGAAGAGTGCAGACGATGAGAGGAGGTGCGCGTAGGGTGCAATGGTGCAGCAGAGGGACCGACCGCTGCCGCTGCCGGGGTTGCAATTTCACTGGGGCTACAAGTCCACTGATCCGATTTCGCGGGCCCGTGGCGTCGGAGTTGAATAAAACGCCGCAGCGGCCGACCGCCTAGCGGTCCTTGGTTGGCTGTCGCGCGCCGCTGGATCAAATCTGTGGCAGACATCAGTTTCTTCGTTGCGTTTGCCTTGCCGTCTGTGATTTATCGTTCTACAACCTGACCACCTGCGGCTCAGCCAGCAGGGCGGTCGCGTCTCTCGTTTTCTTTCTGTCATCGCTATGCTCTAAGCTACATTGGTGTAGGGTCGCTTTGTGAATCCAGTTTTCAATCCAATCCAATCCTAAAAAATATTTCACGTTTTGGAAGAATGCTCCTTACCATAGACTCCGCCCCGGAGGTGTTCCGACAGCTGCCTCTCCACGAGCTGGCCAAGTGCCGCTTGGTCTGTGGCGCGTGGTGGCGCATCTTGCCCGACAACTGCGACAGAGAATGGCTGCTGATCGTCGAAGGGACGTTGGTGCTTGCGCAGGCCGTGAACAAGAAGCAGGCGCCGATCGAGTGGCGGCTGCGCGCCGCCGGACAAGACGAGGCTAGCCGAGTCGACTGCAACGTGGACGCTGGGCGCCGCTTTACCGCGACACGACTGCTGGCCGCGTGCCAGACGGCGCGCATCGGCGTCCGCTTCGAAGGACGGCGCCTGCGCGACTCGTTCGCCATCAGCGCTGCAGCGGCTGTCGAGAATGCCTCGATGCTTCTCCAATTCCTGGGCGTCGTCGAGCGACTCGTCCAGGAGCGTGGAATCGCCTCCGTTGCTGACCGCAGTCGCAGTGCGGTCGCCGCCATCTGCACCTTTCCCAGTGTCGACGCCGTCAGCTGCGGAGTCCACAGCGAAGTCTGTCCGGATGAGAGCCGCCACTGGCGCACGGCTGCCGACCAGACGCCCATCGTGGAGGAACGACTGGTCGAATTCCACTGCCTGTACGCATGGGACGTCGATTGGATGGCCGGAGCTAAAGGCGAGCCATTCGCTCGTCTTCAACGGCTGCATCTCGAGTCCGGCAACTTTCCAAGCGCGCACGGCGTGTGCCTGCCCAGCGTGAGCCAGCTGCTCGTGTCGCGCTGCGACAACCAAGGCACCATCACGAGTCTGGGCGACCTGTCGCTCTTGACGCCCAACGTCGTGCGGCTGGTGATTCGGCGGGTGGACATCTACCGACGCTGCAGCTGGTCCAAGATGGCCTTGCCGTGCTGGTGCTGGCGACCGCCAGCGCGGCTTCGCTACCTGCGCGTTGACCTCGTGCACTTCCCGCACGCAGGCCTCGATGGGGCCCGCAATCTGCGAGCCCGCTCGGAGGCGGTGGCAGGCGAAATGGTCGTCCGCTGGCAACCCGTCGACGACGACAGGCCCCCTCCGCTGGTCGTCGACTTCGTCCAAGAGCGCTGGCCCAGCCACTTCGGCGGCGCCGCGACGATTCCGGCTTCGACGCCGTTCACGGGCCACGTCTGCCGGCCGCGCGACGAACACGAAAGAGAGGCGCTGCACAACGAATTCATGCGAGACTGGCTCCTACGCGATTCCCCGTAAGTTTTCAATGCGCGACCTGATGTTCAAGAGTTCAAGCAACTCGATCGATTTGGTGCTCGTGTCGCAGCATGCATGGTGTTTGTTTACGAGTAAACTGCTTTTACAAGCAGCGCGCATTGCACTCCCGTTGCAAAGAAATTGACAACAAATGACAAATACTATCGAAATCGCAGCTGAATTATTTGCATCATGTCTGCCTCTCTTCTGAACGATATTGTGTAGTGTCTCTTTTGTGCAGTTCGTTAGTTGGAGCCAGTCAGTTGCTTTTGCGAGCGCGTTGGACGAGCTTATGGGTGCTCGCAAGCAGAAAGCACTCGTTGCAACCGGTTCAGTGCAAAACTTCACAAAAGAAACAGTACCATGTATCAAAAATCAAATCGCAGCCGAATCTTGCGTTTTTCCACGGCCGCTGAAATTGCTGAATTTCTTCTTGCACTCGTGGGTGCAGACGTTCAGAAGGATAATCCAAAATTTGACGACTAAATCACAAACTATTTAGTATTTGAATCAACAAAAATTGAGAATATTAATTTCCCACTCGTCACAATGCTGAGGCCAACCCACAGGCCGACCTGGCCGCCGATGTTGCTCACGAACGTCGTAAAAGTCATCGAATGCTTCTGAATTGTTTTTACGACGTTTATTTGTAAAAATTCTGCAGTCACTGCGTTCTTGCGTGTTCAGCATTCAGATGGGTGGAATAATCTGTGATTGCAATGTCTTGCACGTGCCCTCGTCTAGAGTTACTGAGAATTGTGTACCCATTACATAACATTTTTGCATGTTGTTTAAATTTATTTTACAAGTCCACACAAGGCACCTGTTCGATCTCCACGTACTCCAACTGGGGAAAGAAGATCTGCACGACGGCGACGTCGAGTCGAGACAGCGACTGGTCGTACGCCAGGGGATCGTGCACCGCCTCCAGGCTGGCCTCGTCCATAGTTTGAATCGGCGCTGGAACACGGTACCTGTCAAGTTGTGCATTGAGCGTGATTTTTTTAGCTCACATCAAGTGCAATCTGGACACAAAGAGGACCAGCTAAGCAATGTTTGCGTGAAAATGCAGCAAGATTTGAGTGCAGAAACAGACGCTTCTACCTACAACTGTGCAACGACGGCTCACACGGCTCCAGGAACTTGGCCTCGCACGCGCTCTGGCAGTCGGTGAGGTTGTCGAAACCGAAGCTGTCGTCGTGCACGCAACTTTGGTGCAAGTAGGGGACGCATTTCGCGACAACTGCGCTGTAGTGAAAGCGCCAACGATTCTTGTCGCAACTTGCCAGAGGCCCTCTAGTCGGATTCGGATTGCAGGGGCTGAAACGAAAACGCGTACAAATTTGCACGCACCACAGATTTCTAACTGGGCAATTTGAATGTTCGACTCCGATGGCAAGTGGTACGCAGCGTTACATGTACTGTATGTAGTTGCGTGATCACACACGACCATCTCGCGGAAAGTCGGGTGGAGAGCAACGGCAGCTTCTCACTCTCTTGGCGGTTGCGAAGCTCTTTCGGGCGTGCGCGTTGCGTTGTTTGGCGGTGGCGGAGGTATGTCGTCGTCTCGCCGTGGAGGCCCGCGCGGTGGCGGCGGGCCGACTTGGCAGGAAGTTTCGCAGTCTTCGATGGTGTCGAAGCCAATCTCTGTCCATATTAGCTCTTCCTCGCAGGCGGTATACTCAAACCACGCCATTTCGCACATGGGAATTGGTCGGTGGGCCGTCGGCCACCCCAACGGCACCGCGCGCTTCTTCCAACAGCCGTAATCGGCTGGCTCGCCCACGCACTGTGTGTCCTCGAAAACTGCTGAAATTGCCGAGGAAGTGATGCGTTGAGGAGACAGAAGATTCTAGTGGTATTGATGTCCAAAGCCACAAACAACCATGTCAACCAAAGCAATGCGAACCACCCCGAGCGTGTGGCATTCCTACACAACAACAGTTCTTGAGCAGTCGTTAAACAACTCGTCTATAGCCAAGCGTAAAGAAGGACTCTAGCACCTTTGCAGCTTCGCTCGCACTCGTCTCTCGTGCGGAACATATTGCGGTGCGTATTGCAGCCGTTGGAGATGACCCGGACGCATTTCCGGCTCGTCGTATTGAAGTAGTAGCGCTCTGTGTGGTCCCGGCATTGTGTTTTGTTGTATTCGCTCAAGGATTCGTGGACTTGGTTTAGAGGCGTCTGTGCCAGACACCTGTAGCCCAGCGCTGAAGTGCGTGCGTGCGTGCGTGCGTGCGTGCGTGCGCGTGCGCGTGCGCGTGCGCGTGCGTGCGTGCGTGCGTGCGTGCGTGCGTGCGTGAGTGCGTGCGTGCGTGCGTGCGTGCGTGCGTGCGTGCGTGCGTGCGTGCGTGCGTGCGTGCGTGCGTGCGTGCGTGTGTGCACGAATAGAGCAAGGCACCCACGAGAGCAGTGCGCCTCGCACAAGCCGCGATTCGCAAACAGCGCCACTGCTCGACTCTTTGCACTCAACTCGTTGTCACTTCCCCTTGTGTGTGTGCAAGGGTAGTGTGTTCCTGAAATGGTGTTGGAACATTATTCGGTGGTAACATACCGTAAATCCTCCAATAGTGGCCCCTCTACAACAGTGTCCCCGTGGGGAATAATTACAGTACGATTTGCGATATGGGACACAAATCAAGCAGTAGTTACGTTTAGGTATGTGGTGTGTACCCAGTTGTACCTACATACACCTACTGTATTCATAACTGATATTTTAGCTACGTTGAACTGTTTAAAGGATTTTCCCATCCGTCTCGGTCTCGGCCTCGGTCTTCGCGGTCTCGGCCCAGACCGAGACCGAGACCGACGCTCACTCGGGCGCGCCACCGTGTTCAGGAGTCCTGTTCTGCAGCCCTTTCTGCATCTTTCTACAGCCACGCACTCTACCAACCCTGCTTGCACTCTCCGCTTTTGCCATCCCAATAAAAGCCGTCGACTTGAGGGGTGTCGACACCACGTGACCAAGGGCACCCCTCGTCGAAGTCGTAGTCACAAATGCTTCCTGAAAACGTGAACTTCCCATAGGTGCTGTCATTCAGTGTACATTCTGGTACATACATTCAGTGTACATGTGCCTAGGAGCAGTCTGTCTACTCTATTTCCGCAAGGCAAGCCGCAAGGCATCGTTGTACAGTATCTGTCTGTATACCTACCCTACTGTGGCATCACACCTTTGATCTGAACCTTTGGTGGCTGGCGCGGACCCGGCATTTGCGTCTGCTCCTGGTCGTGGTCGGAAAGGAGCAATTTGAGGTGGTCGGCTTTGAGGCGTGTCGATGGAAAGGCGCTGCTGCTCAGGTCGATTGTGTAGTCCGTCTTGTCGCAGGGCGTCAGGCAGAGGCGTGAGCACTCGCGTAGCCATGAGACCTGCACAGAGTACAACTGCTGATAATCGAAAAGTAATACGCGTTTGACTTTTATTTTGTCTGGAAATGAGTTCAATTCGGTAGTTATGAAGTAACCATAGCCCATATACAATTGTAGGTACATGTATGTACCTACACAGGTACCATGCACCACCGCCATCTCCAAAGGTAGCGTTAGACACACACGATTACAGACTCGCAGAGACTAGCAAAAACAACTCCTTCTTTCCCGCGAAATTCCCTCCGCCCTGGCTTTATGTGACAAGCTTCGATTGCAGGCTCAAAAGTCAGCTCATCAAACCTCTTTTGTCAACGTATCATTGGCGCAATTGAACAGCTCGTGCGGTCCGCAGGCTCCATAATTCTGCAGGATTTCCTCCTTGACAAACATGGGGTCGACTGGCTGGAAGCAGCTGCAATGCTCCAAGATGAGCTGCTGGGAACAGTCGTGGAGGCAGACACCTGGCCCGTACTGCTCGGGACTCTCAAGTTGAAGCACCTGTACAGGGAAAAGGTCGTGCGCGCGCGCACGCAGGCCTACACACACGCACTTACGCACGCACACGCACGCACGCACGCACGCACGCACGCACGCACACGCACGCACGCACGCACGCACGCACACACACGCACGCACGCCCGCACGCCCGCACGCCCGCACGCGCGCACGCGCGCACGCACGCACGCACGCACGCACGCACGCACGCACGCACGCACGCACGCACGCACGCACGCGCGCACGCACGCACGCACGCACGCACGCACGCACGCACGCACGCACGCACGCACGCACGCACGCACGCACGCACGCACGCACGCACGCACGCACGCACGCACGTACGCACGCACGCACGCACGCACGCACGCACGCACGCACGCACGCACGCACGCACGCACGCACGCACCTTGAGCTTCTCCAGACCGTGTTCGTTCTCCTGACAGTGGAGTTGGTCGTGCCAGCGGTCCTGTTGCAGTCTGCTCAGCTTCTCCATTCTCATGGAGATCCTCGTGAGCTCGCCTGTCGAGATCTGGAGGCTGTCCAGCTCTATGGGGCTGTGACGGCTCGTTAGTTGCAGAGAGAAGCCGTCAAAGAGCGGCTGCGGCCTGTCGGGCTCCGGGTAGGCACGCCCGAAGTCCAGGTCCAGCACAAGACTGAGCCCCACGCCCGGAGCTATTTGGGTGCGCTTGCTAAGAGGCAACAGAAAGCAGCGTCCGTACTTCTCGTCGAATAGAGGCACTGTCTCGTTGCGACAGTCGAATGGAAGGGAATTGAAGGAGCACTCTCTGAACAGCTGTGCCGGCTGGTAACCAACCTGAACAAAACTACTGTATTAGGTATGTTTCTGCATATATATATGTAACTACTGTATTCATTGTCGTTTCTGTAAAGACTAGTGTTTGCTGTTTTTCGTTCCTCCGCTTGTCCTGTCCCGGACACACCTCTTTGTAGTATTCAAAGACCGTTTTCGGTTTCCACGTTGGCGGGGGCTCCGGATCTTCTGGCGGCGGTCCAGGCAAACTACCCCAACTACTTCCTGGGGGACCGCCGTCCCTACCCGAACCCAGGCCCACCAAGCTGGCAGTCCGACTAATCTGCGCTCCCAGAAGGCCACCCAGACCGCCCGGATGACTGGAGCTAAGCAAGCTCGTGATGTTTGCCTTCTCGAAGTCCGTGTCGACGCCGGACGACTCGCGATTCGATCTGGAATGGGTGGAAGGAGCAGGAATTTAAGAAGTACAGAATGCAAGTGGCACTGCAACTGCAACGCCGGTCTCTGGTCCCCAAAAAACCCGCTCAATTGGCTGGCACGCCACGTCTCTCAACAGTGGCCCGAATGGAATGGACGCGTTGGTGTGTTTCTGCAAATTCTGCACGCGTAATGCGTAGCGCTGCGCTTTGACAGCACCTGTGGACGGAGTTGCCAGGGCAGATGTAGACGTCGGGAAACACCATGCCCCCAACGGCACTGACGAGATTGACGTCGTTGATGATGGGACTCTGTTTGAACTCGCGCAGCTCGCTGACCAAGAAAGCGATCATGAATACGAAGGCGGCGATCACCACCACCGTCCAGACCAACTTTGACAAGCAGCTGTACGCCTCGTACCTATGTACAACGAAACAAAACACATTTTCAGTGGTCACATGCAAAAATAGGCATCGACACAAAGGGCCGCTTAGAATTTATATTGAACAAATTGAAAAATAATTGCAAAGGTAATTTACCAATGTTTTGGGCAAAATTTGCAATTTTCTCAATCTTTACAATTTCAAACTTTAAACTCCGGCAAAAGGTACCTGTCCGGTCGCGAATTTTGTTTGCCTTAAAAAACGCATCAGTTGCGCGGCAAAAAAAAAACAAAAAAACACACAGAAAGAACAACTAACCATTCGGCAAATCCATTGACGTCACTCTTTAAGAAAACATCTCTAAATCGTCGATCCTGCTTTGGCTCGCCCCTCCTTTGGCCCGGCAGGAGCGTCTTCGGCACCCAACTTGTCTTTCTAGACTCTAAATGTAATTTCTTGCAATTACGCGTTTATCCCCAAAATTTCCGAGTTTGGCATGTTAGTATTGTTGTGCATGTATTCTCTCAAATTTGAACCCAGATTTTGTTGGTCCGCTACGCTGTAGCGCTAAGCACACACACACACACACACACACACACACACACACACACACACACACACACACACACACACACACACACACACACACACACACACACACACACACACACACACACACACACACACACACACACACACACACACACACACACACACACACACACACACACACACACACACACACACACACACACACACACACACTCCCTGGGCTACATGATATCTGTCCTCCTGCAAATTTTAGCGTCCGTTAGAACTGGCCAGCACTGTCAAGCGCCAAAAAAAAACAACTAAATTCTTGTGACCCGGTCTAGCAGTATCGACTTCTGGCGCAGTCTGTCTCCTTCGTTGCGCCGTCGGATCTTCGTTTGCTCTGCTCCCAACCACTGCTGCTTCAGTGCCTGCGATTCCACCTCCACCTTTCTTCCTCAAATTCGAGCGAAATGCTGGTAATTCCTTTTCCATTCAAACAAATTATTCCAAAAACAAAGACGCAGCACTGGTGTTACTCTGATGAGCTCAACCACAGAACAGCTGCGTTACACGAAAGAGGAACGCTCACCATACGAGAGGGCCGTCTACACATTCGTTGGGCACTTTACAGCGCCTGCAACAACGCGACCGACGCGCAACCAAACCCGACTGCCAATGCAGTTTTTTTGGCGGAAATATCCCAACCAGACTTTCATACTCTCCACTCAACCGGGGTACAGCAAGCAGTTTTGCTCCCGTTTTGCAAAGTTCTCCCGTTTCGCTGATTAATTTTGCTTTTTTTATTTTCCGTCAATGTCAGCTCGCTGTCAACCACCCTGAAATATCAATTATCGACTGCAAGCAATGCGTCGCCCGCCCGCTCAGGCATCATCTCTAAGCACGAAGGTTCAATACCAACTGTAATGCCTACCAAGCTATCAATTTTGTCATCACGAAATTCTTTTCGCAGTCCATTTATTTCCAGGGAATTTTGCCTTCGTCTTCCAGCTGAATGAGTTCTTCGAACATGGCTCTGGAGTTCCTTAGAAGGCCTTCCTTGGCCAGTTCTTTGTCGACTGCCTTTTCAAACGGCTTGTCCGACTGAACGAGCAGGGCAGCAGAACTCCCTTCCATTGTCACTCCCATCGGGAACACGTGCCTAAACGTACATGTTGCAATTCGAAAATGAACGATCTTGATTTGGTCTGCTAACACCAAATAGCAAAGACCGAGACAGTTAATTGTTGATCAGTTCCACTGGCGTACTCGGGGGGGGGGGGGGGGGGGGTATCCCCCCTTCCCGAAAATCAGATTTTTTGGCTTGGTCTTCCATGTTTCAATCAATGTGCCAATCTGTGACTTCTACTAAATTACAATGCATTATATGATGCGAATGGCATTCAAGGGGCAAAATTACATTGCGCCTGCAGCACACGCTTAGCACAAACAATCGGATAAGCAATAGATTGCCCACAAAACTGAGAAAATTTGTTCATTCTGAAATGATGAAGGAACAAAATTTTCGCCGATGAAAGAACAAAATTTTTTGAATTGATTTTCGCTCAAAACCATGGAAAACTCGTTAAGACGAATGTCACACTCGCAACAACCAGAAGTACTACTGTAGTATGCAGCGCTATTTCTTTAACAGACCAATCGCACATTTTTGGCTACACTGCAAATGACACAAACTTATAGTTCTGGATGAGTTGCTCCATTGTGAAGGGCACAGGCTCGTCTCCCATTTCCTCTGTCAGTTTGTCGTAGTAGTGCTGCAGCACCGTCAGCGTGTGCTGCCTCCGCGTCGGCCCGTCTATGGACCCCGCAAAGAAGCGCACGAGATCTTCTACTGGCGAACCGGAGTGGCAGATCCAAATGGAAAAATTGTTTTGGATAAATGCAAACAAGCAACCCGCCGAATATTTTAAAGATCTCTATGGACAAGTATGGACCTGATCTATGGGTATCTGCTCATTTCATTTCTTGTGCAGATCACAAACGGAATGAATCGCTTCTGTGCTGATTTCGATAGACTTACTGTACACAGCATACCGTAAATCCTCCAATACAACCCTCCCTCCAATAGTGCCCACGGGTACAGCAAGGTTGAAATAATAGAGCCCCCCCTCCAATAGTGCCCCCGGGTGTAAGGGGTATGTTGTGCCATGTGCCTTTTATGGGCAAAAATATAGTGGTAGGTGCATTTATATCGTGCATATTACACACTACTACTAGCCAATAATAGCACGTTTCAGCAACTATTAACGGTAAATTAATCATTAAATGTGGCAAAAGTGATCAAAATCACCGAAAAACGGCAATTTTGACAGCGAAACTAGCATTACTATTCAAAATTTTTAGGTTGAAGTAATAGAAGCCCCCCGCTCCAATAGTGCCCCCTTCCAATAGAGCCCCCAGGTAAGGAGAGGTTGAGAAATAGTGCCCCGGGGGCACTATTGGAGGATTTACGGTATTATAATAACAACACATGCAAGTGACCCAAACCAAAGGGTGCAGCGTATAGGAATAGCGAAGTTGAAACCTGCCAATCAAAGATGGCGGCCAGTCGCTCGTCGCCGTGATGGTCCTTTTTCACGAAAACATTGCAACGGTGCATATCGCCATGGCACAACACATCTGGGATACCGAGCTCCTTATGAGCCTAAAACGGACTCACATTTGTGCAACGTGTGCGTGTCATGTGTACACATCCAAGACTGTTAAACTGATAAAAATTAGTCAAAATTGAAATGGCCTGGGCTGCAGATCCGTTCCTCAGTCTGGTCATTCGTACGTTTGTCATTGCGTCTTTCTGTCAGTGATGACCGACAACTGCACAGTGTACATCATAAGATACAGTAAATGAGCACAACGCTCACGCTCGTCCAATAGTTGAACGCCTTGACCATGTCCTCCACCGATTTCAGCCCCGAATTCTCGTACTTTTTGATAATAGCCTCGGTGAAGTACTGAGGCTGCTTCCGCATCTGGGTCACGACCATTTGAATCTGCTGCTCCATGAGTTGAGGCGTCATCTTGTCGGTCAGAACATGCCGAACAACTTCGGCGAAAGACTTTTTTAGGTTTGCATTGTCCTGCCACGAACGATCCTTCAATGTCAGGGCATGCAAGCGAGCCAGCACAGCCGACAGCTGAAAACCAAACTAATTGCTTGCTTCCGCAAGCACGCAAGCGCGCACGCAAGCACACCCACTCGCATATGATAAGTATCACTGACAACAACTTTCAAAACCGAGCCCCGTCCAATGAATGCCCCTCAGACAGAAGTACACGATTTATGTAGATCGCATGCACCGTAACTGCATTTTTTATAGTGCTGCTGTACAAAGCTGTCACGCTTCACTGCAGGTCAAGTCACATTCAAAATTGCTTCAGCATAGAGTTAATGTACACCATGTGATTCACTGCGATAATGCAAAAATTGGTAGGTTCTGTCTCAAGATTTTTGAAACGGCAAAGCCGGGTCTGAACTCTGAGGTCGTCTGGTTGGGCACGCAGGGACGCGAGTAGTAGGTTGATAGGCTGACGAATGAGCGCCAAATGGGGCGATTCATTGGGAAGTCTCGGTGTTGGGAGTGGGCTAAAAAGCTCACGTCTTTGAGCAGTGATAGGTTCGTGAATTCGTAAAATTGTTTTACAAATCCTCGATCCGCCAAGTCTTCCATGACGATCAAACCAGTGTCTTTATTGGCCGGGTTGATTTCCTCCACAAAATACACCTTTGGCGTCATCAGTTTCTCTTCTTTGCCCTTCGCAAACGCGTAGAACGCGCACTCCTGGTTGTGCACCTGGGAGAAAAAGCCATTTTGGGGCAAAACAATCTAATTTTCAACGAAACAACAAAAATTATATTTTATCCGTAATTTCCTTCTTTGACAGTATTTAGTGGTGACATATTTGTAGGAGCGACGGGTACAGCAAGATACAGTTAGATGCAAGATGCAAGAAAGACCTCACACTTTCATGCAATTTCTTGGTGGCCTCATCGTCCCGCATTTTGTCGCGCATCTGTTTCAGTTGTTCATTTGCCTGAAAACGATACAAAGTCCTTTTTGGACTACGTGGATCCTTCTGGAGCTGTCGTGGCTGCTATTTAACAACGATGTTTGGCACTAGTAATAGCAAAACATGATCTCAAGCACCAGCATAAGCAACATGTTTGGCACATTTAGCAGCAGGAAAAGGAAATCTTTTCATTCTGAACCTCTGTAGAACACTCATTACCTCCGTCTCACCGAGGAGCGCCTCCTGCAGGTCTTTTCTGACCTGCTGGCTGGGCGTCTTTAGAATGACGCTGTCGGGCAGCTCGGGCGACTCAACCGACCACTCGATCGACACCTTGACGATCCTGAATCAACTGATGGTGGGTGATGATTCATTCAAAAGGACGTTGGCCACGCACCACTGTGTATAGGTGTACTACATACATTGTTATACTTCCGGTCTGTACACGTCGTTCGTTCGGGTCGACTCGTTTTCATACAGAGTTGAACACCTGGCGATCGCGCCCTGTAGGTCACCGACTCTCTTGCTGGAGCAGCTCTTGAACTTGGCCCTGGTCTCCAGCGCCTCCTGCAGCAGCCTTTCCAGTCTGGCGTATGTCACGTGCGTCTCCGGGATGTGGTCCTCCTTGTTCTCCATTTTTTGGTGGGATTGAACTGCGTGGAACGGAGACGCGTGCAATATAAAGTGGATGGAAAGTCGGGTAGTGTAGGACAGGACACGCACTTGTATGAAGGCAGTACGTCGACACTTCTTGAGCCGCTGGGCACACAATGGAAGGGCCGGAGTGCACTGGCCGTCTTGTCCCGACCCGACATTGTAGCGACCGCTGATATCGCAGTGCAAGGCATGCGTAGCGCATAAGCTACCACATTTTGCTTGAGTGCATTTGACATGCAACACCAAAGGGTTGAACTGGCAATGAAGCAGTCATCCTCCACCCACAACAATGGCAGCCTGTTGCAGTGTAGTACCTAGGTGTCTCT
Source organism: Paralinhomoeus sp. GSCO2_6 (assembly GCA_030248085.1). Lineage (NCBI taxonomy): Eukaryota > Metazoa > Nematoda > Chromadorea > Monhysterida > Linhomoeidae > Paralinhomoeus > Paralinhomoeus sp. GSCO2_6. The sequence continues at coordinate 85,069 of JASAMY010001588.1, forward strand.
ACCGTATATTGTCTCTGTATTTGGCTTGCCTACAAGCGCAGCGTACTACACAACAACGTTATCCGTGGTGGCATCTTTATTGTGACAGCACGCACGTTCACAACTATGACTGTGCAGCATGACAAGAGTGTCGATCTGTAGCACCAGTCTCACTACCAACGAATAAACACGCACACGGGAAACTGGGTGCGTGCGTGTGCGCACGACTTTCAAATCATTGTGCAGGTTCTTCAACTCGACAGTGTCGACCAGTAGACAGACAGTAATGTAGGTACGGTATGTTTTCTAAACGGCGTCTCTCAGACAAACCAGTGACCAATACCAACATAGTGACCAATTGTATTTTACGCCAAAAATAATACGCATTTTTCAGAGTACCGCCGAGCCACGAACAGCGCACTTTTGCGCACCACAATCTCAAAAGTACCCTAGTCTGTCACTTCTGTCAGAAAGTGCATAGTTTTTGGAACAGTTTTTATTTCCACGGCATGTTGCCTTCATCCTCCAACTGAATGAGCTCCTCGTACATGGCTCTGGAGTTTTTCAAGAGGCCTTCCTTCGCCTTCTCTTTGTCTTCCGCCTTTTCAAACGGCTTTTCCGACTGTACGATCAAGGCAACTCCTTCTCTCGCTTTGACGCCCATGCTGAAGATTTCCCTGAAGTTTGTGTGCGTTGTACCCACAACTTTTTCACTGCGTGCAAATAAAATGTTGACACGAACTTATAGTTCTGGATGAGTTGCTCCATGGTGAAAGGTACAGGCTCGTCTCCCATTTCCTCTGTCAGCTTGTCGTAGTAGTGCTGCAGCACCGTCAGGGTGTGCTGTCTACGAGTCAGACCGTCTATGGACCCCGCAAAGAAGCGCAACAAGTCTTCCACTGGCGAACCGGAGTGGCATATCTGAGTGGGCGTGTACTCGTTATCAGTGATTTCTTGCAAGAACTGATGGCATCGCAGAATGATACATAATACCTACCATTTAGTTTATAATTTCGATTGGAATAGCACAACACACAATTTTAGCGAATGCAACACACGCATTTACACAGAACGGGAGTAAGTGCTCCAAAGTGTGCAGCGTATAGCAAGCACGCTAGGCACAACCTGCCAGTCAAAGATGGCGACCAGTCGGTCGTCACCGTTTTCGTCCTTGTTTATGAAAATATTGGAGAGGTGCAGGTCTCCATGGCACAGCACATCTGGGATTCCCAACTCTCTATGAGCCTGGAATGGGTTCACCTCTTCTTGCTTGCTCACTTTTAGTTGTGCACAGGTTTTGGTTCACATAAGGTTCATATAAGGTTTGGTTAGAAGGGTAGTGAATTGCCATGTTTTCTTTGGTGTCACCTTACCTTGCTGCTATAAGGGGGGGGGGGGTCGACCAATGGTCCGCTCGTCAGTGCCGGTACGTGACTGGTTCTATCAGAGATGGTCACTCACGGTCGTCCAGTACGAATCTGCTTAACAAAGTCTTCTCGGCTGTTCACGGCCAGACTCTCGAATTTTTGGATGATAGCATCGGTGTAGTACTGAGGCCACTTCCGCATCTGTGTCAAGACCATCTGCTTGTACTGCTCTACGATTTCAGGCGTCATCTTTGCAGTCAAGCCTTCCTGAACCACATCCATGAAAGACCTTTTCAAGTTTACATTGTCTCGCCATGATTGATCTTTTAATGTCATTGCATGCAAGCCAGCCAGCGTAGC
>JASAMY010002139.1:0-86829 GCA_030248085.1 Paralinhomoeus sp. GSCO2_6
TAAAATAGGTACTTTTTATTCAAAATACACTGTAAATAACCCAATACACCATAAATCCTCCAATAGTGCCCTCGGGCACTATTTTTTCAAGCTCTATTAGAGGGGCACTATTGGAGGGGGGCTTCTATTATTTCAACCACTAGCGGATCCAAAGCCGGGGGCAGGGGGGCGTGCCCCCACCTGTCGTTGTCGCCAAAAGGGGGCAAGGGGGCAGGCACAGGGAAGGGAACAAAACGGCAAATCGAACTAATTTTTAGCTGTTTCCCTTAGATAAATGCACCCATCAACCGAAAATTTTTGCCTGCGGCGCTGTAGTGCATAGGTTAATGACTGCGTTTGGAGTAAGGGACCTATCTTTTATGCGAGGCGCCCGTCCAAGATATGGCAAGGCAGAGGGTCTTACTGTCCAAGTCACGTAAACGGGCGTAAGTAAGAGGGGCAAGCTGACCAAATCTGACAGGTTCGCCCAATTTTGGATTAAAAGAATGCTCGGAAGAACGTTGAACATTCAAAATTTTCGCCTGCGGCGCACGGTTTGAATGAGAATCAATAATGAATTCGTTGAGATTCAGGGATGTAGCAGTTGACATTGAAATTTTTTCGCGCCAGCGGCGCCAAAAAGTCACAGGTTTTCGCATAAAACAGTAGCTATGCAGAAATGTGCGCCTACAGCGCAACTGCTTTCAAATGCTGCAAAGTTCGAAAACACGACTGCTGCGCGAAACGTGCGAAACATAGCTCTCCAACAGAATTTTTTTGCGAGATAAATTTTGCGACCCTGCCCCCTCCTGTCAGAATATCCTGGATCCGCCAGTGATTTCAACCTAAAAATTTTGAATGGTAATGCTAGTTTCGCTGTCAAAATTGCCGATTTTTCGGTGATTTTGATCACTTTTGCCACATTTAATGGTTGATTTACCGTTAACTAGCCGCTACAACTCAGGACACCTGCTACAAAGTGCTCCAAAGTGGTTCAGTATCAATATTTTCATGTCCTCAGTAGTGACTCATCATCAATACAATGTGTCATAAATTCATGTTGCGAATGCTCAGTTGAAAATCAACAATGACGAATCTGTAAAGTGCTGCAGCAGAAGCCAAAGGAAGTCAACCAATGCAACCAATGCACTTCTGCAATACAGTATTCACCTTTTTTGCTGTAACGCTTTATGCTCGCGTCATTACATTTCCAGTCATTACATTTTGATAGTAAAAATTGGGCACAATACCACCTTGAGCAGACACAATAAATCCTATATTTTGTGGTAGCAGGCTAATTTTTTTAATCAGCCCTTCAGAGCCAGCTAAATAATGATTGGCTCGGCTTTGGAGTAGCTTATCTCGGCTTGGAATACGAAAGTTATTATTGTGATCCGCATGGTTGCTCACATAGGTTCATGCTATTTTTTACCCTCAACTTGCAACCAGTTGCGATTATGTTCAATGCATCGTATCTTGTGATCACAATATCACATTGGAAAACGCATGTGAGATTCGTGATCAGCATGGTCGACTACCTACGGTAGGTCCCAAGTATATTTTCACAATGAATTCTCAAGTTCAATTAAACACGCATGCGCAATTTGCGCAACTCTCGGATTACGGTAGCTTTAGTAGTGCCACTCATATTTTCATGGTAAAATGTGCCAAGCCAGCTACATACAAATTGGACCTACTAATGCATTGTAGGACCCTATTGTATCTGTATACATGAGTTGTATACAGTGATGGCAAACTCGCGTTGTTCAGCAGGGCTTCGTTGCATATAGAAAACGAAAAGATCCGGTCGAGTCGCCTTCAACTCGCGTTCGATTGCGCAAGTTGACGCGATTTGGGTTCACCCGAGTCTCTTTGCGCTCTGTTGGAACGCGTGGAACTTTCCGCGCGACAGTACATACTGCGACTCGAATAGCACATACGGTAGGTGCACCATGAACCGAGAGGCTTATCCATTCTCCAAGACTAGGAGACGACGACCACTCAACCACACGACGACCACGTGAGGAATAGTGTACGGTAGCGGCGCCTCAACGTGCACATGAGCGGGGCGAAGCTCGCACGCTGCGCCGCCAACACCCAACTGCACGCACAATACGCATGTACATTGTGCTACTGCTATTGTACGTAACACACACACCAGTGGACTATTCCACTTACACAACTGTTGGAGTCGGTCCTTCCAACCGCCTTGTTGTGTTCCACTCTGGGAGCAAAATTTCTGCGTCCTCGATCAAAATTTCTGGGCAAATCTGGGAAAACGCATGGTTAAGGATAGGACCCAGACGTGTCCCAATCTGGGAGCGAATTTTTTCGCGGAAAATCTGGAAGGCTATGCTAGTGCGTTCGCCAGTACGCGCGTCGGTCCAGCCAACCACCCACTCCGCTCTGCTATCGGGCTACCCGGCCCCCCTACACAAAGGCAGGGTGCCATATGGCAGCGTATACTTTGGCCTTTGGCCCTGTATTAGGGCGGGGAGGGGGCAGTTTGGATGTCTTTAGAGTGCATCAGTGCATTCCTATGTACCACCCTACGCACGAACGTGGACGTCCTCCATCCTGTCTCCTCCATCTGCAATTGCAATGCAGACTTTTGGACTTTAAAAAAAGCAAAGGGGTTTAGCATTTTGCAATGCAACAACAGTGCATTTTGCAATGCAACAAAGGAGACAATAACGGGGCGTCGCATCACTGAAGTTTGTGCGGCGACGATTTCACCGATTCCAAAGGAATCGGCATTGCAAAAGAATTCCAGGAAGTGTACACCCGTCCAATCTGTGCCGAAGCACAGAAATTTCGAATGAAAATTCAAATGAAGTGCTTTTTGAAACGAGCTTGTTCCCACAACAACGGGATGTATCCAGACAGCTAGTATGTGTCAAATACCGTAAATCCTCCAATAGTGCCCCCGGGGGACTGATTTTTCATCCTCTCCGTCCCCGGGGGCGCGGTAGGAGGGGGGGGGGGCACTATTGGAGGGGGGGGCTTCTATTATTTCAACCTAAAAATTTTGAATGGTAATGCTAGTTTCACTGTCAAAATTGCAGATTTTTCGATGATTTTGATCACTTTTGCCACATTTAATGGTTGATTTACCGCTAATAGTTGCTGAAACGTACTATTATTGGTTAGTAGTAGTGTGTATACTAGGGATGAGCATGGGCCTGAAGATCTCGGCCCAGCCCGGCCCACCAGATGGTCCGGCCCATCCCGGCCCAGCCCACCCAGCAAAAACCAGGCCCAGGCCCGGCCCGGCCCATCCAACTGCTCAAATTCCAGGCCCGGCCCGGCCCGGCCCATCACAAGAAATAAGTACAGTGGTGCACTAAAATAAGTTGTACATGTACGTATGCCAGTTCGCGTTTTTTCACTACACATACACAGAGAATGGCGCTTCTGGCTTTACAGCTTACAACCATTTTTTGGCCTCAAGATTGACCGTGTTTGTCAATTGCAGTTGACCGCTCACAAAGGGTTTGTTGAGAAAAAAAAAGACGCTGCCCATGTCTGATGTATTATCGCCGCCAAGCCAGTGATGTAGAGGCGGCGCCTGGAGGGCGCCTAGCTGGCAGTCGTCACGAGCACCTTGCTCGCGATGGACGTGAGGCTGGGCTAGCGCCAGATGCCCATGCCTTTTAGTGCTACGTCGTCGTCGTCGCTTCACGTCTGTTGTCTGCTCGTCTGTGCCTCACGGTCTAAGGGCCGTGACGACAACGAAAACGACAATGGCGACGACGACGGCAACGTCACGAACAACGAGCTCGATTCACAGCGAGACGACGACGACGACTCGCGTCCTTAACGCCTCTTTTCTGCTGAATAGTCGCCGTTACTTACAATATGCATAACATACAATGTAGCTTCCTATGTTTCAGCCAAGAACGTCCGGCCCGGCCCGGCCCGGCCCACACCCCCAAAACGCAGGCCCGGCCCGGCCCGCCCCCCCGCAGGGGCCGGGTATGCCCGCCCCGCCCGCCCCTTGGGCCGGGCCGGGCCGGCCCAGCCCATGCTCATCCCTAGTGTATACACGATATAAATGTACCTACCACTATATTTTTGCCCATAAAAGGCACATGGCACAACATACCCCTTACCCCCGGGGGCACTATTGGAGGGGGGGCTCTATTATTTCAACCTTGCCGTACCCGGGGGCACTATTGGAGGGGGGGCACTATTGGAGGGGGGGCTGTATTGGAGGATTTACGGTATTAGTCGCTGTAGTGTTATCAGAGGCGCGTCCGGTTGTCGTAGTCGTAGCTGCTTGACGCGCCACATCAACACTACAAACACGAGCAGAATATGTATGCGCACGACAGGCATGTTTTGTAGAGTCGAGGAGCGAGTAGTGTAACCGATTTTACGATATATTGCGATGTCCTGTGGCTCTCTGTCTGTGCGTGACGACTCGCGGTCGCGGCTACACGCAGCTGTAGTGGGAGGCAGCCTAGTCGATGCGCAGTTGCTCTCGGGTGGGAGCGCAGACGGCGACGTGTTCGTTCTCGCCCAGCTGCTCGTCCAAGCCGCGAAGGCGGGAGAGCACGCTACCGCGCTGCATGTAGCCCACTTCCATACATCTGGAAGCGGTGGGAGCTGAGGACTTCTATATGTACCTAGGCAACCGAAAAGCAGCCATTTGTGCAGTTTTGACCACGAAATAAAATGGTGCAATTTGTCGACTATTCATCCCCACTTTGTCGCCACAAACAAAAATGCACGCTCTGATTGCCTGCGCGACGCGGCGACGGCCCAATCCTCCTATAGTCAGGGGACTTTCTCGTAATGGTGGCGGTGCACCTATATGGAGGCTCTCGCGGGGACAACAACTACAGTATGATGCTGACCCGCACAATCGTTGATTGTGTGTGGTCCTACGTACGAACATCGGCGCCCACCTCGTGCCAGTAGCGCTCTCCAAGTCTGTGCTGTCGAAGTCGCTGCGGCCGTGCATCACGATCTGATTGTCGAACCAGAGCATGTCACCTGCAACGAGCAGTGCGTGCGTGCGTGCGTCCGTGCGTGCCTGCTCGCGTATGTGGCGTGCGTGCGTGCGCGCGTGCGTGCGTGCGTGCGCGCGTGCGTGCGCGCGTGCGTGCGCGCGTGCGTGCTCGCGTTCGTGGGCACTCGCGCGTGTGCGGGCACGCATGCATGCATGCCTGCGTGCGTGCGTGCGTGCGTGCGTGCGTGCTTGGGCGCTCTCGCGTGCGTGCGTGCGTGCGTGCGTGCGTGCGTGCGTGCTTGGGCGCTCTCGCGTGCGTGCGTGCGTGCGTGCGTGCGTGCGTGCGTGAGTGCGCGCTTGGGCGCTCTCGCGTGCGTGCGTGCGTGCGTGCGTGCGTGCGTGCGTGAGTGCGTGCGTGCGTGCGTGCGTGCGTGCGTGCGTGCGTGCGTGCGTGCGTGCGTGCGTGCGTGCGTGCGTGCGTGCGCGCGCGTGCGCGCGCGTGCGTGCCTGCGTGCGTGCGTGCGTGCGTGCGTGCGTGCGTGCGTGCGTGCGTGCGTGCGTGCGTGCGTGTGTGCGTGCGTGCGTGCGTGCGTGCGTGCGTGCGTGCGTGCGTGCGTGCGTGCGTGCGTGCGTGCGTGCGTGCGTGCGTGCGTGCGTGCGTGCGTGCGCGTGCGTGCGTGCGCGCGCGCGTGCGCACGCGCTCCCAGCCACCAGTATCCATTTTGAGTTGAATGAGATATTTGGGGCTGTAGCAGAGCTGCATCAGCTTCTTGAGCGCGCAGTAGAAGGAGTTCTGCTTGTTGACCGGCACATCAACAAACCAGGAGCGCCGCGGCTGGCTGTGATGCGTCGCCAGCACGTTCCCGTCCTCATCAAGCCTGTAGCGCACAGCATTCTTCTGTCTGTCGTCGCGATACTCTCTGTCTTCAATCGGCAAGTTAGAGCAAAACGTTATTCGGATTAAAATTATAATGTCTTCGCGGGGTATATTTTCGTAGAGGGGGGGGGGGGTCGTTACATTTGAGAATCTACAGTAAGTTAGTCGTACTCGATGAGCTTCTTGATGGCGAGGAAGCGAATGGGGTATTCGAGCTGGTTGCAGTCGATATACTCTACGTGGTGGGTGCTCAGAAGCTGGAATGCTTCTGGGTCGCTTTCCCGTAGCTGTTCCGCCGCGCCCACGCTGTTGCTCAGCAGCGTATAGCCACCAACAGGCGCTTGTCTGGGGTCGTGTCGTTCGCACAGCCGCATTAGAAAGAAATCGATAATCGACTTTACGGCTTACGCGTATACAGGGTGTCTCACGGTGGGTTTGCCAACTTTGACTGGCGACTGTGCTTCGCTTTGTTGACGGATTTTACCCAAATTTTGCACGCATACGCTACCAAGTCTAGCTTAGATATGTGCCAGGTTTTACCCTTGACCGTTGAGATGTGTTGCTTTAATGGTGTCTCGAATGGAATTCTTGATTTTCACGTTAATACCGTATACGAATTTGCATCTGTTGTGTGGCGCGCTGAAGTCAGTGTTAGAAAGTCGAATACAATGGCTGAAAGTCAGCGTCTAAACCTTCAAAAGCGGCTGGTGCGTGGAGGACCGTTCGACTGGCCGCCCAGGTCTCCAGACCTCACTCTGGTCGACTTTTCGGTGTGGGGCATCGTTAAGGAAGTGGTCTATTCGCAGCCGTCCAATTCCATAGAAGAGCTGAAAGAAGCTATTGAAAATGCGTTTGCTCACTTCGACGCCGATTTGTGCTCTCGAATTTGCCGTTCCGTTGCTGACAGGTGTACCAAGTGCAGTTCGCAGACGGCGGTCACTTGAAAATGAGTGATTCTGTGTCGTGCTGAATAAATCCCGGTTTGATTGGTGGATCCCACTGAAATTTTTCACATACCGTAAACCCTATAATTAGCCCCCCGGGGGCTAACTTTTCGTTCGAGCTCTAGGAGGGTGTATAATTATAGGGGGGGGGCTAATTATAGGGGGGGCTTATAAACTGGAAGTGTCGATGAGTGGGAAGATGTGTGGGCAAAAAGGCGCGTGGAGGCGATTTTTAAGGGAAAAAGGCGCTGTGCACACACGTTGGTACACTCTAACCCACTCTCACACAGTCTCACATGCACATACGTGTACATACATACACATACGCGACCATACATACACCCAGACATGGAAACATGTGCGTTTTAGACGATGGTCCATTTAGGGAGGGGGTGTAATTATAGGGGGGGGCTTATTAACTCAAAGTGGTCTTGGGAGGGTGTATTATTATAGGGGGGGCTAATTATAGGGGGGGGGCTAATTATAGGGTTTACGGTATCTAAGTTAGACTTGGTAGCGTATGCGTGCAAAATTTGGGTAAAATCCGTCAACGCAGCGAAGCACAGTAGCCAGTCAAAGTTGGCAAACCCACTGTGAGACACCCTGTACACTACGCTTAGTCAACGAAACTATCGATTGAATGACGCGGACTCGATGCAGTGGATCATTTGAATCTGAAGAGAGATGGCATTCAAGTCGGTGTGAGAGATACTCGGCGATGCATCGAAGGCTGCTAGGCAATGGCAATGGAAACGGCAAAGGAGATGTTTGTTAAGTTGTTTAGTTTGTTTGTTTTGTGTTGCCGGAAGTCGAGGGTTTTTTTTTTTGGTGGTTGAAGTTCTGTGGAGTCTGAACATACAGCGCACTTTTTTTGATTTTCGGTACAGTATGGTAATTTTAAAATGTCTGTGACGGACTGGTAACGGTAAGTTTTTGGCAGGATACGCTAAATTATATATTCGCAGAGAAGCACAGAAAATTGTTACTGGGTTACTTGGGTACGTGATGGTCATAAGGTAGCCGTTGCAGGGAATAAGTACTCGGGAGGGGCAACTACGGTAGGAGGGGCAGGAGGGGCGTGGGAACATTTATCAATGTCTAAACGCAGGGAGCAGGGAGTGCGATGTTGGGAGAAGCTAGAAAGCCGCACCGGCTGCCACCAACAATCCATACAGTACATCCCTAAACTTGTATCAAAAATTGTTAAAGACAGGAACCATACCTAAGCATAGGCTTTTGCTTAGGCTTAGGCTTTTGCTTAGGCTTAGGCTTAGGCATTTGCTCAGGCTTAGGCTTAGGCTTAGGCTTTTGCTAAGGCTTAGGCTTAGTGACTAAGTGGCTGTCCCTGGCTGTCCCCATATGCATGCGCTCGCGCGCACGCGCGCGCGCACGCACGCACGCACGCATGCAAGTGCATGCACACACGCGCGCGCACGCAAGTGCATGCACGCACGCTCACTGACTTGGGAGCATGAGTTTATTCAGTTGCGTCCATGTGTGCACTCACATGAGTGCCTGCGCGCGCGCGCTCGCGTGCACATGGGGACAGCCAGGGACAGCCACTTAGTCACTAAGCCTAAGCCTAAGCCTATGCCTAAGCCTAAGCCTAAGCAAAAGCCTAAGCCTATGCAAAAGCCTAAGCTTAGGTATAGTTCCTGTCTTTAACAATTTTTGATACAAGTTTAGGTAAGTAGGGTACGGATGGTTGGTGGCGGCCGGTGCGGCTTTCTAGCTTCTCCCAACATCGCACTACCTGCTCCCCGCGTTTAGACATTGTTAGATTTTTCTACGCCCCTCCTGCCCCTCCTACCTAGTTGCACCTCCCGAGTACTTATTCCCCTGTAGCAGATGCACTGACTGATGCAGATGCAGATGCACTGACTGACATAGCAAAAAGTCCACCCAAAAGTGCACTAAAACGTCTTTCATTCGCGCGGGTGTACTCTCGGAGAAGAGGGGCTATCATTGGAGGATGTGCATGGCGGTACATACATAGCAGCGCATTAGAACGCACGCACCTCGGGCGCGGTGGGCATGTAGGTGGCCTCGTTGTGTAGCTCGAAGGCGCGGTTGGTGAACGCGAGATTGGTGGGCGTCAGCTGGGTGGCCACGCGGAAGTAGCGAAAGTCGACGCTGCTGAAGCGCCACTCGGCGTGTGTCTCGCGACCTCGCCCGCTCATTCCTCGCCTACTCGAGGAGTCGGCGGAGCAGTGTGTATACGGGACTACTGGCCCAATTCACCCTAGTCGGGGAGGGAGGGCAGACTGACGCACGAACCAATAGGTACAATGTACATACATACCTACATAGGTATGTACCGTAAACCCTATAATTAGCCCCCCCCCCCCCGGGGGCTAATTTTTTCGTTCGAGCTCTAGGAGGGTGTATAATTATAGGGGGGGGTGCTAATTATAGGGGGGGGGCTTATAAACTGGAAGTGTCGATGAGTGGGAAGATGTGTGGGCAAAAAGGCGCGTGGAGGCGATTTTTAAGGGAAAAAGGCGCTGTGCACACACGTTGGTACACTCTAACACACTCTCACACAGTCTCACATGCACATACGTGTACATACATACACATACGCGACCATACATACACCCAGACATGGAAACATGTGCCTTTTAGACGATGGTTCATTTATGGAGGGGGCGTAATTATAGGGGGGGTGGCTTATTAACTCAAAGTGGTCTTGGGAGGGTGTATTATTATAGGGGGGGGGCTAATTATAGGGGGGGCTGATTATAGGGTTTACGGAATGTATACGTGTACCGCAAGGGGCCCCTCAGTGCCGTGCCTTCGGTGGTCATCACCAATGGACCCATAGGGGGGGGGGCACTTCCCCCGCCGCCGTCGGCTGAAAAGGGTAGGAGAGGGCAGGTGTAGCACAACGCGGATTTCAATCGATCAATCGGACCTTGCCTCTTGCCCCCCACCAGAAAATCCTGAACCCGCTAGAGTTTCGGGTGATTACGCAGAGGACGGACCTGCCGTCCCCCGAGGTCGTTCCATAGTCGCTGGGCGTGAGGCAGCCGACGCGGCGTTCCAGCTCGAGCAGAGCGCCCGTCCGTCCTGGGACGCCCTTGACGACGGCCGCGCCCAGCGTGACGACGCGTTGTAGGTGCTCGCGCAACTTGCGGTCGTCCGAGAGCAGCTGCTCCCACGTCACCGACTCGGAGAGCACCTCGCGCTAGAGCGCGATACAGTTGTCTTGTTGTTCGCATTTCTGTTGACGTTGTGTGCAATATGCACTTTCTGAGAAAGCTGTCGCGCGCGTTTGGTAAAAATCCCCCCCACATTTTTTTTTGGGCCCCCCAAAAATTTTTTTTTTTTGGGGGGGGGGGGGTCCTGTTCCTGTTCTGCTGTTCCTCTTACACACTGTTCCCAGGTCCACACGCACGCACTAACGCCCAGTTAGTGGTCATGGTAGCACCCACTACACCATTACATGTTGGGGAAAATGCCAGCGCCAAACAGGTAGAGCACTGTCCATTCAGACTGTGAGCACACGGGCGCGCGCGCGCACTAGGGCGAGCCGCGAAGCGACGAGCGCCCTAGCGAATGAGAGCGCCCCGAACGCGCTCACGAGCACGCTAGTTTTGTTCCGTAGTCACAAAGTAATGAGCGTTCAAAGCTCCAGATAGATAATTTGCCACCCTGTACATAGTTCTTCAGGCACCATTGGAGGATTTACGTTACAAAACAATTGACTCCCTTCTCACGGTGGCCCCAGACGTGTATTGAGATTCGAAGGGAATTGATCAATATGGATCACCAATTCACAAAGCAGTTGCCAAGCACTGAGAATTGCACACGCGATTGATTTGGAAAGCGCGCACCTTCGCCGCCTCGGCGCTGGTCCACTGGCGGCGAGTGGGGCGTTGATAGGCGACGCGTCTCAGACGGGAGGCCTGGGAGAGGTCGCGGTCCAGGAGCCACTGGGCTGGGAAGACGCCCTCGAGACCGTGACTCCAGCCCACCCGCACCCCCTTCTCGCCCCACTCGACCGTGGCCACCGGCAGCTGCAAGCGCTGACTAAACAACTGTTAACCCTATAATTAGTCACCCCACCCTAACAATTGTACATCCTCCCAAGACCACTTTGAGTCTATTGCCCCCCTCCCCCCTACAATTACACACCCTTCCTAAATGGACCGTCGTCTAACAGGCAATTTCCATGCCTGGTGTATAGGTAGGGTATGTACAAGGTGTTTTTTCGCGTTTTACACAGTGAAAAATGCGAATAACTTTTTCGCCGCTTGACGAAATTTCACCAAACTTTGAACGTTTATAGCAAACACCGGGCGACATGTTGTGCCAAAGTGTCACATTTCCCTGTTACCCCTACCATGAGATACGCAACATCAACTTTGAGGATGGAATTTCGTCCCTTAAAATTGTGACTGTCGAGTGATTGCTCATGTTTCGTGTTACCAAGGACGTAGTTGATGCCAGCTTGCAATCTGTGTTGATCACTTTTCACATCACTGCACGCTGCGTATACGCTGAGTGAGTTATACGATGCTGAGGGAATACTCCGAATTGTTGAAGGAATCAGTCGTCGGCGGCGGCGGGACACCTCGCCTCAGCTTGTCTCGTAACCTAGGTACTCCTACTCTTTCCGTCCACTCTCTTTTTCTCTGTCTCTCTCTCTCTCTCTCTCTCTCACTCTCTCTCTCTCTCTATCTCTCTCTCTCTCTCTCTCTCTCTCTCTCTCTCTCTCTCTCTCTCTCTCTCTCTCTCTCTCTCTCTCTCTCTCTCTCTCTCTCTCTCTCTCTCTCTCTCTCTCTCTCTCTCTCTCTCTCTCTCTCTCTCTCTCTCTCTCTCTCTCTCTCTCTCTCTCTCTCTCTCTCTCTCTCTCTCTCTCTCTCTCTCTCTCTCTCTCTCTCTCTCTCTCTCTCTCTCTCTCTCTCTCTCTCTCTCTCTCTCTCTCTCTCTCTCTCTCTCTCTCTCTCTCTCTCTCTCTCTCTCTCTCTCTCTCTCGCGCGCGCAAATGGCGCCCCTTCTTTCTTTCTCGATTCCGCCCAGTAGAAACGCGTTGTTGTAACAGCGTGACCCACTTCTCTGGGCTCGACAACAGGCGAGAACGAGGGTGCGCACCTGGGTCTAAAATCCTTGGAGAGAAGACCCCTGCAGCGGTCGAATTGGTCCGTGAAGAACATGGTCGGCTCGTGCGGAATGTTGTCCTGGAGCCAGGCGGACGCGTACTCCGAGACAACGCCTGCGCAGTTGGACCGCGTCTGTTTGCTCTGCTCTGTTGAGATTCGGGCGGCTTATTTCTTATTACCGTATATATATTAAGGAAAAATTTGCAGGCGGCTGCAAAAAAGGTGAATATGTGACGCTCTTTTGTTGGAGCCCAGTTTGAAAAAGAGGGGTATCAATTAAGGCATGCCTCATTTATGTATAGCCACTTATGCTTTGCAGCTGATCAACTTCAGTTTGAACAAACTGTGTATAAAAACCGAACCAAACGCAGCAACACGTCACATATTCGGCATTTTTTTGTGTTTGTGTGCATAGAAAGGAGCAGTGGCAATCATAGGACCTATAACTGGACTGGAACACCCTGCATTCACATATGCCGCATGACTAAATGCCACGTGGTTGCAAGACAGGCAGGGAAGGACCGCAGGGTCTTGCACATGGACCACTATGCAGACGTACGCACGCACGCACGCACGCACGCAAGCACGCACGAACACACGCACGCACGCACGCACGTACGCACGCAAACACGTTGTATAGGAGCAGTGCGTTATTGGGTAAATGCCAAAAAGGAAATGACGAATGGAGCCAGTACCATATGTATACCTACACATCACTAACTGAACTGTAGTGGCAATCCACATCTCACAAATGTTAGCAAGGTGTAAATTATTTATGTAGGAACTTTGGCTGTGCCAGGTCGATGGTAATGACCAGAGATAGATGAGATGTGAAAGGATTGCTGTTGCATTTTGGGTGAGTGAGATAGCTCACACAAAAAAATGCCGAATACCGTAAACCCTATAATTAGCCCCCCCCCCCCTATAATTAGCCCCCCCCCCCCCTATAATAATACACCCCTCCCAAGACCACTTTGAGTTAATAAGCCCCCCTATAATTACGCCCCCTCCCTAAATGAACCATCGTCTAAAAGGCACATGTTTCCATGTCTGGGTGTATGTATGGTCGCGTATGTGTATGTACAGTGTCGCCGACAAATGGAAGCTTTTTTCCGAGTGGAACGCGAACCGAACGGATTCGGATCGCCGCACACAAAAGATAGGCAGGCCAGCGCGCGCTGGGAAGGCGGCTCCGCGGCCGCTCGCCGACCTCCCTCCCCGAGGAGGGAGGTAGGGGAGGAGCGCGCGCGCGCTCCCTCGGCGCAGCGTATAGCGTGTGCGTGCTGAAGGGTCTATAGGCCTTTAGCGTGGGCCCTTCACCGTTGCGTCAGCCCAGCCCACAGCCAGCCCGCTCCCTCCATGACTCCGTGGCGGCCATGTTGGGCAGCGGCCCTATTGGCAACGCGTTTACAACGCGTTCAAAAGAAAGTTTGAAATGGCGGCTGTGTGTTTGTGTGCGTGCTTTGTGAGGAATTGTGCTTCTAGGGGCGCGTTTGCGGTTCTCCACGCCGCTCTTTCAACCTTGGGCGGCTTAGAACCGTCTTTTTAGGTTTTGTTCGCGAAAATGCCCTCTGGCGACAATTTTTCGCGATTCGGTCGCCTGAGAATCGTTGAATTGAAGAAGCAGCGCTTGTCACTCAAGCAAGTGACGGCTCAGTTGGTGAAAGATGGCCACCAAGTGAGATACGATGGCGTGCGGCGCTTTTGGTCACGCTACGTGGAGCGCGGCCACGCCATGGACGCGCGTCGGCCTGGCCGCGTCGACCGCCTCCTCGCCCGCCACCCGCAGCTGCCCGGTCTCATTCATGGCTACATACTCGAGAACAACGAGCTCGTCGCCGCCCAGCTCAAGACCAAGCTACAAGCGAGCACGGTAAGAGGGGCGTCTCTCTGACTGCTCTGACTCTATGCTCTGCCCCTCGGAGCTCTGTCCATACAGCCCATTTCGATCTCGGCATTGGCCCACTTGCGTACAGGTACAATTGGGAGGGTGGGGAAGGATCGATGCGCCCTGCAGTTTCACCAGCCTTTTTTTTCACCCAGAAGCGATATTTCGCAGTTTGCACAAAAACGAAGAGCTGGGCTTATTAATGAATAATCCTAGAATTAAAATAAAAAAAATATTTTTTAATTGTCCACCGACCAACCACCCCCAGGCCCCAACCAACGCCCCCCCCGCCCAACAGAACTTTTCTAAACTGTACAATAACGACCTGTCCAACCAAACGATAAAGCGACTGGCTAACTACTATTTTTGGTGTTTTCAGTACCTTTTAGATGTTACATAATTGCCACCACAGCAGCTAAATAACGCTATTTAGAGCCTTTCGTTTTGTCCTTTTTTTACTAAAAAGTGCCATTTAGACGCTGCGACGCAATTTTCTCACTTTTGTATGCTTCATTGTTTTCAATGTATCGTGTGGTCTGTCAGTCGGAACCCAGAGCTCAGTCGGAGCTTGGATTTATTTTCAGAGAATCGGTGAGCCCTGGTTGAGTGGTGCTGGAGGAGCGGAGAGCAAGCTCGCCAAAACTTGCTGTTCAACACCAACTGCGATGTGTAGGGCCCATGGAAAAAAAAACAGCGTCTGCGCACGTGAGATTTGTGCATGTCGGGTGACACACGTTCACGAGAGGAGATCAGCAGTTGGTGAGATTCCGGGTGCCCTACACTACTACACCTGAGATCGAGCGGAGCATGTCAATCGCATGGCGTTCTCAGCCATACCTGTAACTGGAGGGGGGGGGGCGCAGAATTTTTCCAACTCCCCTCTCCCAAACCCTCCCCCCAGCATTTTCCCAAGGGATTTTCACTCAGTCTAAAACGATAAAAGTGAGTAAATGTTGGTGTATTTCAGTGCTTCTCAGTGTTATATGACCAGAAAATAGCTAAATAACACTGTTTAGACCCTATTTATACCCATTGTTGACCAAAAAGTACCAGTATAACTCAAACCCCCCCACTTTTTGCTCCAGACACCCCCCCCAGAATTCGGCCATTTACCCCCCCCCCCCCACTCTTCCAGACCCGGTTACAGGTATGTACTCTCAGCTGCCTGGCGGCGCCGCCCTGACGGTCGTTGTGGGTGCCGCGGATTCGCTGCAGCTCCATGTCCTCCTCGTTGTAGTAGTAGTGCGTGCCCTCCCTCGACTTCTTGCGGATCAGACGGCGCGTGCTGCCAACCTGCGCCTTGACGCTGCGCCACACTGCCAGCTCGGCAGCACCGCCAACTGCGCCGACGGGAAAGTAGTGCGCGATGAGTCGGCGCAGATGCTCCAGCCTCCGCGGAGTGGCTGCTGAGCACTCGATGGCCATCTGAACGACTACACAACTCGGTTACCCATCGGTTCCCGCATGCGCGACGAGCACACACGCAGGCATACACATGCTGTATCTGGGGGGGGAGGATTCTTGAGACAAAACCGGCCAATACGCACCCAAATAGCATTGCCTGACCAAAAACATGCGTGTACAGCAATTTTTTTACAGTGTGAATTAACCAAAAAGTACCACCCCGCATACCAGCAACTGGGGTGGGGTTTCCCTCCCCCCAGGTCCTAGGTTTGACCCTACCCACACCCTGCCACCCCCTCCTCCAAATTTTACTTTATCGTATCTCTTAATGGAAATAATGTCTCTGTCAGTGTTTTTGGCGAATTCCACAAAAATACCTATATTGTGTTATTTAGAGTGTGCAAAAAATCCCTATTCTAGGGTTTTTTAGTGCATTTTTTGCTGATCGTCAAATCCTTTCCTCCTCCCCCGACCCCCCGCCCTCGCCGTTCGCCCCACCCCCCCCTCCGAAGTGCTGCCGTCCCCCTCCCCCGGGTCAATTCCCAGTTACGGTGTGTGCCCCCGCCCCGTCGCCCTCGGACGCCGCGTTCCGTCGGCCCGGCCGCCTGGCGTGGCTTGCGCCTCTTGCTGGCTGGGCTCGGAGGTCGGTGGCGCCCTGAGTTAGTATGGCATGGCATAGCGCTCGCGCGCGTGGTGATTCCCGCATGTTGTGCAACTTGGGGGGTAGTCGAGGAGATTCATTGACAGGCGTTCCATTTTGGCGCCCGGTCGTCGTCATCGCGAAAATCCCATGTCAATTAGAAAGTATGAGCCCCATACCAAAAATACCGCCGCCCCCTGCTGCCTTTCCTGCCTGGCCCGTCCGGTATGAATGATTCCCGTGGTGCTGGCGGGGTCTCCTTCTTCTTCCTGGGCCGGCTCCGGCGCGTCCATGGGAGTGGCCGCGCGGGCGGGCGTCCGCGCTGGGCGCTATCTCTCTTCGCCGAAAAAAATCGATGAACGTTTCCCCCCAGGACAGGTCGAGATCTGCCGTTGGGTGAGATTGGGGTGGGCGTTTGCTCCAGGGGTTCGCGCCAGGGCAGGATAGCTTCCGCCAGGTATGGAAACTGATAACGCCAGGCAGACTGCACGATGCTCCCCTCATCTTCAGGTTAGTAGTCGGAGGCCACCCCTCGGGGCCGTCCCGGCGCCCCCCTCGGGGCCGCGTCCGTCCTCAAAGTCGGGCGCCCTCGTCGTCCCGTCGGTTTTTTTTTTTTTTTTTTTTTTTTTTTTTTTTTTTTTTTTCTATTTTTTTTTTTTTTTTTTTTTTTTTTTTTTTTTTTTTTTTTTTTTTTGTTTTTTTTTTTTTTCCCACGGAATCTCACCAACTGCTGATCTCCTCTAGTGAACGTGTGTCACCCGACATGCACAAATCTCACGTGCGCAGACGCCTGTTTTTTTTTCCATGGGCCCTACACATCGCAGTTGGTGTTAAACAGCCAGCTTTTGTAGCAGTTTGGCGAGCTTGCTCTCCGCTCCTCCAGCACCACTCAACCAGGGCTCACCGATTCTCTGAAAATAAATCCAAGCTCCGACTGAGCTCTGGGTTCCGACTGACAGACCACACGATACATTGAAAACAATGAAGCATACAAAAGTGAGAATATCCGTCGCAGCGTCTAAACTGGCACTTTTTAGTAAAAAAAGGACAAACAAGGAACGAAGGGCTCTAAAATAGCGTTATTTAGCTGCTGTGGTGGCAATTATGTAACATCTAAAAGGTACTGAAAACACCAAAAATAGTAGTTAGCCAGTCGCTTTATCGTTTGGTTGGACAGGTCGTTATTGTACAGTTTAGAAAAGTTCTGTTGGGCGGGGGGGGGGGCGTTGGTTGGGGCCTGGGGGTGGTTGGTCGGTGGACAATTAAAAAATATTTTTTTTATTTTAATTCTAGGATTTTTCATTAATAAGCCCAGCTCTTCGTTTTTGTGCAAACTGCGAAATATCGCTTCTGGGTGAAAAAAAGGCTGGTGAAACTGCAGGGCGCATCGATCCTTCCCCACCCTCCCAATTGTACCTGTACGCAAGTGGGCCAATGCCGAGATCGAAATGGGCTGTATGGACAGAGCTCCGAGGGGCAGAGCATAGAGTCAGAGCAGTCAGAGAGACGCCCCTCTTACCGTGCTCGCTTGTAGCTTGGTCTTGAGCTGGGCGGCGACGAGCTCGTTGTTCTCGAGTATGTAGCCATGAATGAAACCGGGCAGCTGCGGGTGGCGGGCGAGGAGGCGGTCGACGCGGCCAGGCCGACGCGCGTCCATGGCGTGGCCGCGCTCCAAGTAGCGTGACCAAAAGCGCCGCACGCCATCGTATCTCACTTGGTGGCCATCTTTCACCAACTGAGCCGTCACTTGCTTGAGTGACAAGCGCTGCTTCTTCAATTCAACGATTCTCAGGCGACCGAATCGCGAAAAATTGTCGCCAGAGGGCATTTTCGCGAACAAAACCTAAAAAGACGGTTCTAAGCCGCCCAAGGTTGAAAGAGCGGCGTGGAGAACCGCAAACGCGCCCCTAGAAGCACAATTCCTCACAAAGCACGCACACAAACACACAGCCGCCATTTCAAACTTTCTTTTGAACGCGTTGTAAACGCGTTGCCAATAGGGCCGCTGCCCAACATGGCCGCCACGGAGTCATGGAGGGAGCGGGCTGGCTGTGGGCTGGGCTGACGCAACGGTGAAGGGCCCACGCTAAAGGCCTATAGACCCTTCAGCACGCACACGCTATACGCTGCGCCGAGGGAGCGCGCGCGCGCTCCTCCCCTACCTCCCTCCTCGGGGAGGGAGGTCGGCGAGCGGCCGCGGAGCCGCCTTCCCAGCGCGCGCTGGCCTGCCTATCTTTTGTGTGCGGCGATCCGAATCCGTTCGGTTCGCGTTCCACTCGGAAAAAAGCTTCCATTTGTCGGCGACACTGTACATACACATACGCGACCATACATACACCCAGACATGGAAACATGTGCCTTTTAGACGATGGTTCATTTAGGGAGGGGGCGTAATTATAGGGGGGGCTTATTAACTCAAAGTGGTCTTGGGAGGGTGTATTATTATAGGGGGGGGGGGCTAATTATAGGGGGGGGGGCTAATTATAGGGTTTACGGTATTCGGCATTTTTTTGTGTGAGCTATCTCACTCACCCAAAATGCAACAGCAATCCTTTCACATCTCATCTATCTCTGGTCATTACCATCGACCTGGCACAGCCAAAGTTCCTACATAAATAATTTACACCTTGCTAACATTTGTGAGATGTGGATTGCCACTACAGTTCAGTTAGTGATGTGTAGGTATACATATGGTACTGGCTCCATTCGTCATTTCCTTTTTGGCATTTACCCAATAACGCACTGCTCCTATACAACGTGTTTGCGTGCGTACGTGCGTGCGTGCGTGCGTGTGTTCGTGCGTGCTTGCGTGCGTGCGTGCGTGCGTGCGTACGTCTGCATAGTGGTCCATGTGCAAGACCCTGCGGTCCTTCCTGCCTGTCTTGCAACCACGTGGCATTTAGTCATGCGGCATATGTGAATGCAGGGTGTTCCAGTCCAGTTATAGGTCCTATGATTGCCACTGCTCCTTTCTATGCACACAAACACAAAAAAATGCCGAATATGTGACGTGTTGCTGCGTTTGGTTCGGTTTTTATACACAGTTTGTTCAAACTGAAGTTGATCAGCTGCAAAGCATAAGTGGCTATACATAAATGAGGCATGCCTTAATTGATACCCCTCTTTTTCAAACTGGGCTCCAACAAAAGAGCGTCACATATTCACCTTTTTTGCAGCCGCCTGCAAATTTTTCCTTAATATATATACGGTAATAAGAAATAAGCCGCCCGAATCTCAACAGAGCAGAGCAAACAGACGCGGTCCAACTGCGCAGGCGTTGTCTCGGAGTACGCGTCCGCCTGGCTCCAGGACAACATTCCGCACGAGCCGACCATGTTCTTCACGGACCAATTCGACCGCTGCAGGGGTCTTCTCTCCAAGGATTTTAGACCCGAGGTGCGCACCCTCGTTCTCGCCTGTTGTCGAGCCCAGAGAAGTGGGTCACGCTGTTACAACAACGCGTTTCTACTGGGCGGAATCGAGAAAGAAAGAAGGGGCGCCATTTGCGCGCGCGAGAGAGAGAGAGAGAGAGAGAGAGAGAGAGAGAGAGAGAGAGAGAGAGAGAGAGAGAGAGAGAGAGAGAGAGAGAGAGAGAGAGAGAGAGAGAGAGAGAGAGAGAGAGAGAGAGAGAGAGAGAGAGAGAGAGAGAGAGAGAGAGAGAGAGAGAGAGAGAGAGAGAGAGAGAGAGAGAGAGAGAGAGAGAGAGAGAGAGAGAGAGAGAGAGAGAGAGAGAGAGAGAGAGAGAGAGAGAGAGAGAGAGAGAGAGAGAGAGAGAGAGAGAGAGAGAGAGAGAGAGAGAGAGAGAGAGAGAGAGAGAGAGAGAGAGAGAGAGAGAGAGAGAGAGAGAGAGAGAGAGAGAGAGAGAGAGAGAGAGAGAGAGAGAGAGAGAGAGAGAGAGAGAGAGAGAGAGAGAGAGAGAGAGAGAGAGAGAGAGAGAGAGAGAGAGAGAGAGAGAGAGAGAGAGAGAGAGAGAGAGAGAGAGAGAGAGAGAGAGAGAGAGAGAGAGAGAGAGAGAGAGAGAGAGAGAGTGGACGGAAAGAGTAGGAGTACCTAGGTTACGAGACAAGCTGAGGCGAGGTGTCCCGCCGCCGCCGACGACTGATTCCTTCAACAATTCGGAGTATTCCCTCAGCATCGTATAACTCACTCAGCGTATACGCAGCGTGCAGTGATGTGAAAAGTGATCAACACAGATTGCAAGCTGGCATCAACTACGTCCTTGGTAACACGAAACATGAGCAATCACTCGACAGTCACAATTTTAAGGGACGAAATTCCATCCTCAAAGTTGATGTTGCGTATCTCATGGTAGGGGTAACAGGGAAATGTGACACTTTGGCACAACATGTCGCCCGGTGTTTGCTATAAACGTTCAAAGTTTGGTGAAATTTCGTCAAGCGGCGAAAAAGTTATTCGCATTTTTCACTGTGTAAAACGCGAAAAAACACCTTGTACATACCCTACCTATACACCAGGCATGGAAATTGCCTGTTAGACGACGGTCCATTTAGGAAGGGTGTGTAATTGTAGGGGGGAGGGGGGCAATAGACTCAAAGTGGTCTTGGGAGGATGTACAATTGTTAGGGTGGGGTGACTAATTATAGGGTTAACAGTTGTTTAGTCAGCGCTTGCAGCTGCCGGTGGCCACGGTCGAGTGGGGCGAGAAGGGCGTGCGGGTGGGCTGGAGTCACGGTCTCGAGGGCGTCTTCCCAGCCCAGTGGCTCCTGGACCGCGACCTCTCCCAGGCCTCCCGTCTGAGACGCGTCGCCTATCAACGCCCCACTCGCCGCCAGTGGACCAGCGCCGAGGCGGCGAAGGTGCGCGCTTTCCAAATCAATCGCGTGTGCAATTCTCAGTGCTTGGCAACTGCTTTGTGAATTGGTGATCCATATTGATCAATTCCCTTCGAATCTCAATACACGTCTGGGGCCACCGTGAGAAGGGAGTCAATTGTTTTGTAACGTAAATCCTCCAATGGTGCCTGAAGAACTATGTACAGGGTGGCAAATTATCTATCTGGAGCTTTGAACGCTCATTACTTTGTGACTACGGAACAAAACTAGCGTGCTCGTGAGCGCGTTCGGGGCGCTCTCATTCGCTAGGGCGCTCGTCGCTTCGCGGCTCGCCCTAGTGCGCGCGCGCGCCCGTGTGCTCACAGTCTGAATGGACAGTGCTCTACCTGTTTGGCGCTGGCATTTTCCCCAACATGTAATGGTGTAGTGGGTGCTACCATGACCACTAACTGGGCGTTAGTGCGTGCGTGTGGACCTGGGAACAGTGTGTAAGAGGAACAGCAGAACAGGAACAGGACCCCCCCCCCCAAAAAAAAATAATTTTAGGGGGGGCACAAAAAATAATGTGGGGGGGATTTTTACCAAACGCGCGCGACAGCTTTCTCAGAAAGTGCATATTGCACACAACGTCAACAGAAATGCGAACAACAAGACAACTGTATCGCGCTCTAGCGCGAGGTGCTCTCCGAGTCGGTGACGTGGGAGCAGCTGCTCTCGGACGACCGCAAGTTGCGCGAGCACCTACAACGCGTCGTCACGCTGGGCGCGGCCGTCGTCAAGGGCGTCCCAGGACGGACGGGCGCTCTGCTCGAGCTGGAACGCCGCGTCGGCTGCCTCACGCCCAGCGACTATGGAACGACCTCGGGGGACGGCAGGTCCGTCCTCTGCGTAATCACCCGAAACTCTAGCGGGTTCAGGATTTTCTGGTGGGGGGCAAGAGGCAAGGTCCGATTGATCGATTGAAATCCGCGTTGTGCTACACCTGCCCTCTCCTACCCTTTTCAGCCGACGGCGGCGGGGGAAGTGCCCCCCCCCCCCCCTATGGGTCCATTGGTGATGACCACCGAAGGCACGGCACTGAGGGGCCCCTTGCGGTACACGTATACATTCCGTAAACCCTATAATTAGCCCCCCCTATAATTAGCCCCCCCCCCTATAATAATACACCCTCCCAAGACCACTTTGAGTTAATAAGCCCCCCCCCCCCTATAATTACGCCCCCTCCCTAAATGAACCATTGTCTAAAAGGCACATGTTTCCATGTCTGGGTGTATGTATGGTCGCGTATGTGTATGTATGTACACGTATGTGCATGTGAGACTGTGTGAGAGTGTGTTAGAGTGTACCAACGTGTGTGCACAGCGCCTTTTTCCCTTAAAAATCGCCTCCACGCGCCTTTTTGCCCACACATCTTCCCACTCATCGACACTTCCGGTTTATAAGCCCCCCCCTATAATTAGCACCCCCCCCTATAATTATACACCCTCCTAGAGCTCGAACGAAAAAATTAGCCCCCGGGGGGGGGCTAATTATAGGGTTTACGGTACATACCTATGTAGGTATGTATGTACATTGTACCTATTGGTTCGTGCGTCAGTCTGCCCTCCCTCCCCGACTAGGGTGAATTGGGCCAGTAGTCCCGTATACACACTGCTCCGCCGACTCCTCGAGTAGGCGAGGAATGAGCGGGCGAGGTCGCGAGACACACGCCGAGTGGCGCTTCAGCAGCGTCGACTTTCGCTACTTCCGCGTGGCCACCCAGCTGACGCCCACCAATCTCGCGTTCACCAACCGCGCCTTCGAGCTACACAACGAGGCCACCTACATGCCCACCGCGCCCGAGGTGCGTGCGTTCTAATGCGCTGCTATGTATGTACCGCCATGCACATCCTCCAATGATAGCCCCTCTTCTCCGAGAGTACACCCGCGCGAATGAAAGACGTTTTAGTGCACTTTTGGGTGGACTTTTTGCTATGTCAGTCAGTGCATCTGCATCTGCATCAGTCAGTGCATCTGCTACAGGGGAATAAGTACTCGGGAGGTGCAACTAGGTAGGAGGGGCAGGAGGGGCGTAGAAAAATCTAACAATGTCTAAACGCGGGGAGCAGGTAGTGCGATGTTGGGAGAAGCTAGAAAGCCGCACCGGCCGCCACCAACCATCCGTACCCTACTTACCTAAACTTGTATCAAAAATTGTTAAAGACAGGAACTATACCTAAGCTTAGGCTTTTGCATAGGCTTAGGCTTTTGCTTAGGCTTAGGCTTAGGCATAGGCTTAGGCTTAGGCTTAGTGACTAAGTGGCTGTCCCTGGCTGTCCCCATGTGCACGCGAGCGCGCGCGCGCAGGCACTCATGTGAGTGCACACATGGACGCAACTGAATAAACTCATGCTCCCAAGTCAGTGAGCGTGCGTGCATGCACTTGCGTGCGCGCGTGTGTGCATGCACTTGCATGCGTGCGTGCGTGCGTGCGCGCGCGCGTGCGCGCGAGCGCATGCATATGGGGACAGCCAGGGACAGCCACTTAGTCACTAAGCCTAAGCCTTAGCAAAAGCCTAAGCCTAAGCCTAAGCCTGAGCAAATGCCTAAGCCTAAGCCTAAGCAAAAGCCTAAGCCTAAGCAAAAGCCTATGCTTAGGTATGGTTCCTGTCTTTAACAATTTTTGATACAAGTTTAGGGATGTACTGTATGGATTGTTGGTGGCAGCCGGTGCGGCTTTCTAGCTTCTCCCAACATCGCACTCCTCTCCTGCGTTTAGACATTGATAAATGTTCCCACGCCCCTCCTGCCCCTCCTACCGTAGTTGCCCCTCCCGAGTACTTATTCCCTGCAACGGCTACCTTATGACCATCACGTACCCAAGTAACCCAGTAACAATTTTCTGTGCTTCTCTGCGAATATATAATTTAGCGTATCCTGCCAAAAACTTACCGTTACCAGTCCGTCACAGACATTTTAAAATTACCATACTGTACCGAAAATCAAAAAAAGTGCGCTGTATGTTCAGACTCCACAGAACTTCAACCACCAACAAAAAACCCTTCGACCTCCGGCAACACAAAACAAACAAACTAAACAACTTAACAAACATCTCCTTTGCCGTTTCCATTGCCATTGCCTAGCAGCCTTCGATGCATCGCCGAGTATCTCTCTCACACGACTTGAATGCCATCTCTCTTCAGATTCAAATGATCCACTGCATCGAGATTCGCGTCACTCAATCGATAGTTTCGTCGACTAAGCGTAGGGTACAGGGTGTCTCACAGTGGGTTTGCCAACTTTGACTGGCTACTGTGCTTCGCTGCGTTGACGGATTTTACCCAAATTTTGCACGCATACCGCTACCAAGTCTAACTTAGATACCGTAAACCCTATAATTAGCCCCCCCCCCTATAATTAGCCCCCCCCCTATAATAATACACCCTCCCAAGACCACTTTGAGTTAATAAGCCCCCCCCTATAATTACACACCCCTCCCTAAATGGACCATCGTCTAAAACGCACATGTTTCCATGTCTGGGTGTATGTATGGTCGCGTATGTGTATGTATGTACACGTATGTAGCATGTGAGACTGTGTGAGAGTGGGTTAGAGTGTACTAACGTGTGTGCACAGCGCCTTTTCCCCTTAAAAATCGCCTCCACGCGCCTTTTTGCCCACACATCTTCCCACTCATCGACACTTCCAGTTTATAAGCCCCCCCGGATACTTAGCCCCCCCCCTATAATTATACACCCTCCTAGAGCTCGAACGAAAAGTTAGCCCCCGGGGGGCTAATTATAGGGTTTACGGGGTATGTGAAGAAATTTCAGTGGGATCCACCAATCAAACCGGGATTTATTCAGCACGACACAGAATCACTCATTTTCAAGTGACCGCCGTCTGCGAACTGCACTTGGTACACCTGTCAGCAACGGAACGGCAAATTCAGAGAGCACAAATCGGCGTCGAAGTGAGCAAACGCATTTTCAATAGCTTCTTTCAGCTCTTCTATGGAATTGGACGGCTGCGAATAGACCACTTCCTTAACGATGCCCCACACCGAAAAGTCGACCAGAGTGAGGTATCGAAGACGCTGGGCGGCCAGTCGAACGGTCTCTCCACGCACCAGCCGCTTTCGAAGGTTAAGACGCTGACTTTCAGCCATTGTATTCGACTTTCTAACACGACTTCAGCGCGCCACACAACAGATGCAAATTCGTATACGGTATTAACGTGAAAATCAAGAAAATTCCATTCGAGACACCATTAAAGCAACACATCTCAACGGTCAAGGGTAAAACCTGGCACATATCTAAGCTAGACTTGGTAGCGTATGCGTGCGAAATTTGGGTAAAATCCGTCAACAAAGCGAAGCACAGTCGCCAGTCAAAGTTGGCAAACCCACCGTGAGACACCCTGTATACGCGTAAGCCGTAAAGTCGATTATCGATTTCTTTCTAATGCGGCTGTGTGAACGACACGACCCCAGACAAGCGCCTGTTGGTGGCTATACGCTGAACAGCGTGGGCGCGGCGGAACAGCTACGGGAAAGCGACCCAGAAGCATTCCAGCTTCTGAGCACCCACCACGTAGAGTATATCGACTGCAACCAGCTCGAATACCCCATTCGCTTCCTCGCCATCAAGAAGCTCATCGAGTACGACTAACTTACTGTAGATTCTCAAATGTAACGACCCCCCACGTACCGAAGTAGATGAACGTATTGCTCACGGCGATTCTGCGTCCTGGCCGTCTGGACCAGCTGATCTACATCCCGCTGCCGGACGAGAACAGTCGCGTGCAGTGCCTGAAGGCGAAGCTGCGCAAGACGCCCATGGACGACTCCGTGGACCTGGCCTTCCTGGCCCGCTCGACGGTCGGCTTCTCGGGCGCCGACCTGACGGAGATCTGCCAGCGCGCCTGCAAGCTCGCCATTCGCGAGTCCATCGAGAAGGAGATCGCCCTTGAGCGCGACCGACAACAGCGCCGACAGAAGGGGGAGGAGCTCATGGTGGGCTGGTTGAGAGCCTTTGCTTGCCGGCTGGGTTGGTCGCACACTTGTCCAGTGTGTGTGTGTGGGGGGGGGGGGGGGTATGTACCCCTGGCGGACCTCGTCCCTGCCCCATTTTCTGAATCTGACGCCAATTTTCCTTCTAAAACGGCTTTCAGGTCACATTTGCAGCCTTTAGCCAGAAGTAGAGGTTTTGGTGAATTTCGATGCATGAAAGATCCGTCCGAAAATTCCAAATTACTCCCCTCTCCCTGTCTGAAGTACTCTACTGTATGTGTGCTCCGCCTGATGACAGGAAGAGGAGGAGGAGGAGACGGACCCGGTGCCCGAGATCCGGCGGGACCACTTCGAGGAGGCGATGAAGTTCGCCCGCCGCTCCGTCACCGACAACGACATTCGCAAGTACGAGCTCTTCGCCCAGACTCTGCAGCAGCAGCGCGGATTCGGCTCCAACTTCCGGTGAGCGCGATGCTTTTATCTTGTGAATTGAAGGTTTTGGGAAACGTGCGCGTGGTGCTCCGGTGGAACCCCCGCTTACAAATCGAAAGGTGCGCGGTTTGAATCCGAACTGCGCGTGATGCAAGAAGTGGTATCTACCGCCCTCGCGTCGGCACTGTTGTGTCGGTCACGTGCGTTGGCGGCTCGTCAACGCTTGCGAGAGAGTTCGCGCCGGCTAAAATCGTTGGTGTCGACCTCGGTATTGCCACGGGTCGGCTCTCGGCAACGGTCGGCCACAAATTTTTGGATAGAAAGTTGACAAAGCCATTTAAAGAATCCCAGTCTCGTTTGAGTGGACTACATACACTCGACTGTCGATTCAGTTTCCCGGGTCAGCAGCCTCAGCAGGGCGGCGGTGGTGGCGGCGCGGGCGGCGGTGGCGGAGGCGGAGGCGGCGGCCAGCCGGCAGCTGACGACGCCGACGACCTCTACGACTGAGCGCCCACGCGTGTCGGCCAGCCGATCAGCCGACGACCCATTCTAGCGTGTTCCCTGTTACTGCTGCTGCCGCATCTCGCTCGTCTGTGGGGGTTGCCTCGAGTTCGTCCTCGTGTGTTTTCCTTTAACGGTTCTCGTTAGGCTGTTGCCAACTCCCGTCCGTCCTGATCCTTCGTTTGGCGCAGCGCCCCAGGCGCTGCGGTCGAGGCAGCAGGAACGAGAAAGTAGCGGCATGCCTGCACAAACCAAACTCACCTAAACACAGTCTCCTGTACTCGTGTTACACACTAATTCACTGAAATAACTGTAAGTTGTATTGCAGTAGGGTGAGATGCGTTGTGAGGCGAGGAAAGTGGTATGGTAATGTGACTGAAGTTAAATCAAACAATCGAAGAAAATAAATCAATGAATGTTTAAGTTTGTCTTTGGCGCTTTGTGTGGGTAGCCAATGGTGTTGTAGTTCTCGACTGCTGCCGCTCGTGACGAGTGGCAGTCAGCTTTGCGATGTTCACCGTGTTGACTCAGACCCCCAAACAGCACAAATCGCTGCTAACGCAAGCCCAACGGTTGGTTGTACGATAATCATACAGAATTATTACGTATACAGTACCTACACATGAAAGAATTATGCAAATTTGAAAGATTGCTGTGGCTACAGTACTGCAATTGTTACTGTAGTACAGTATGTGCAACCGGTATGCAAATAAGATATTTAAACAATTTGTTTGCTGAATTTTTCATTCGGAAAGCCGGTTTCAGTTTGCTGTTTCGGAAAGCCTTGAGAATCGAGGAGGCGAGCGGCAGCAGTTCGCAGCATTCTTCGCCAATCTCAGCGGACCGGTAGTGCAATCATGGCGTAAGTGATGTTGCTATCTTCGATATTCCCTTTGAGGAGTGTCTTGAAATAATTGTAGGGAGGAAGAGGGGAAGAAGCGTCGCGAGGAGGAGCTGGCGACGGCGATTCTCAAGAAGAAGACCAAGCCCAATCGGCTCATGGTCGACGAGGCGTCCAACAACGACAATTCGGTCGTCAGTCTGTCGCAGGTGAGCGCGTCTGTCGTCGAAACGTGTTTGGCGAAGCACCGACAAACGGGTTCAGGCGAAGATGGACGAGCTGAAGCTGTCTCGCGGCGATGCGGTGATGCTGAAGGGCAAGCGGCGCAAGGAGACCGTCGCGAAGGTGCTGCCAGACGACACGTGCACCAACGAGAAGATCCGCATGAACTGCGTCGTCCGCTACAACCTGTTCGTGCATCTAGGCGATGTCGTCAGGTCGAAATCTTGTGACACGTCATCTTAGGGATGACTGAGCGCTCGCGCGTAATCCGTTTCAGTGTCACCGCTGCTCCTGACATCAGCCATGGCCATCGCGTGGAGATCCTCCCGATCGCCGACACCATTGAGGGCTTCCAGGGGTTGGTTCGCTCTGTCCGCCATCCAGAGGTGTAACTGACCATCGAAGCGGGGGCGGGGGGGGGGACCTACACGACCAAATTTGATGCAAATTCTCGTTTTCCAGCCTCAATAATTACCTAGAAAATGCTTCGTATGTGCTGAAAAGACAGCTCTTCAGGTAAAATGTGTTGAATTTTTGGCCAAAAACGCGCTCGAGCGAGAGACCACTCCGGTAGTCTGTAAGTGCGTGAAGTACAGCGCGACCGTCGAAATTTTTATATTCGAACAATAAATACTGCTCACAGGCCCGAAAAACACCTCCCGGAGCATGGAGAGCGCATTTCGCATAGTATGTAAATCCTGCAGTCAGTGCAGGTTGGACCAGAGCTTGGGGGGTCCTATTTTTCGCACAGGATTGCTTGAAGCTGGGGGGGACCTGTACGTACTCGCTACCCAGTTACACCTATGCCGCCAGCGCCATCATGTCCGCCATGTTGGATAATTGCTGCCTATCTTTTCAGGAATATCCTCGAAGTCTTTCTCAAGCCCTACTTCCTTGAGAGCTATCGGCCGCTGCACAAGGGCGACACCTTTACCTGCTTCACCGTGCAGGGCGACATGAGGGCCGTCGAGTTCAAGGTACTGTCGCTTGCCCCCCCCCCTTGTCAAAACGCTAAGAATTTCTGTACTTTCAGGTGGTGGAGACCGACCCGACTCCCGCTTGCATCGTCGCGCCCGAGACGGAGATCGACACGGAAGGGGAGCCTATCAAGAGAGAGGTGGGTGGGGGGGGGGGGGCAGTTTCCTTCGTCGACCGTTTCGCGTTTCGGTGCAGGAGGAGGAGGCGCACGACGACGTGGGCTACGACGACATCGGGGGCGCTCGCAAGCAGCTGGCCCAGATCAAGGAGATAATCGAGCTGTCGCTCCGCCACCCGCAGCTCTTCTATTAGGTGTGAGGGCGATTATTCTTTCTGTCGCTTAATATTACAGCCGTTGCCCCTTGAAATACTCATTTCGCCCCCTGCTGACATCCACTTTCTGTCCTCTAAAAATTCACGGTTTGGTGGCAGTTTAAGTGGCTGGGAGGTAATTCTAGACTTTCGGACAATGGTGGAGACAATTTTTTAGAATTGCTTGTAAAAATTTTGTATATGGTAATGGTACCTATTTTTCTTGGCGCTTGGCGTAGGTGCGTTGGGTTAGTCGGTGAAATGTGGACAGTTCTTCAGGTCCGGATATCATTAGCCAGCTGGCTGAGGCCGAGTTGGATGATCTGCACGAGGTGTTCGAGCAGTGCGAGAAGGACTCGCCCGCCCTCCTCTTCATCGACGAAATTGATGCGATCCCGCCCAAGCGAGAGAAGGTCTTGCGCCTTTTTCGGTTCGCTGAGGTCCCGCGCATTGGCTTGCGCTGGTTGTTGCAGGAGGCGGAGCGGTGCATCCTCTCGCAGCTGCTGACTCTGATGAACCGCCTCAAGCACTCGCAGTCGCGCATGGTCGTCATCGCGACGACGAATCGGCCCAACGCCATCGACGCCGCCCTCCGTCGGTGCGGCCGCTTCGACCGCGAGATCCACATCGGCATCCCAGACGCTATCGGCCGTCTCGAAATCCTCCGCATTCACACGAAGAAGATGAAGATCGCCGACGACGTCAACTTGGAGCAGGTGCCCAGTGTCTAGCCTGTTTTGGGAAAATCCAAACGTGACGAATGGCTGTCCTAGATCGCAAACGAGTGCCACGGCTACGTGGGCGCGGACCTGGCGAGTCTCTGCTCTGAGGCGGCGCTGCAGCAGATCCGCGAGAAGATGGAGCTGATCGACCTCGAGGACGAGACCATCGACGCGGAGGTGCTCAACTCGCTCGCCGTCACCATGGACAACTTCAGGGTGCGGTCGTCTGTGCCTGTCGTCGAGTGGCGTCGAGCAGCTATCTCGGAGTGGTCATTGCAGTTCGCCATGGGCAAGAACAGTCCGTCGGCGCTGCGCGAGACGGTCGTGGAGACGCCGAACGTCAGCTGGAACGACATCGGCGGCCTCGAGGCCGTCAAGCGCGAGCTTCGCTCCGTCACCGACAAGGACATCCCCAAGTACGAGCTCTAGTAGAGTACGCAAGTACGTACGAGTACAAGTGCGCGGATTCGGATCCGATGGAGAACACGATGTCTCTATATATCGTGAAGATTAGCTGACCTTGTGAAACGTGGCCGTGGTGCTCTGGTGGAACCTCGGCTTACAAATCAAAAGGTGCACGGTTTGAATCCGAACTCTGTGTCTATAAATGTAAGAGAGAATGGAATCCCGCGTACCCTATGCGTTGGAGCGGCTCGTTTCGCTTGCAATGCAGTTCGCGCCAGCTAAAGTCGGTGTGGACGGGTCGGCTCTCAGCCACAAACTTTTTCTACAGAATTATCTATTTAACAATCCTCGTTTTGTTTGAGTGGACTCGATGATACTCGCTCGACTGTCGATTCAGGTCCCCGAGTCAGCAGCGTCAGCAGGGCGGCGGGGCCGGAGGCGGCCAGCCGCCAGCTAAGGACGCTAACGACCTCGACCTGTCGTATGAGTGCGTTGGCTGACCAATAATATTTATCTGTCAAACTGTCACGCGATTAAGCGCCATCGCCTGTCGCCCAGATCAACCTACCTACTCCGTATTACTGTTGCTGCATCGCGCTCGTCGTCTGTCGCGGTTCCCTAGAGTTCTTCGTCGCGTGTTTTCCCTTTTTTGTTTTCCTTTGTTAGGCTGTTGCAACCACCCGTCGGTCCCAACCCTTTGTTTGGCGCAGCTTCCCAGGCGCTTTGGTCGAGGCAGAAACGAAAGTAGCGACGTCCACGCACAACTCGCGTAAACACACTGTACTCGTTGTTACACAAATTCAAATGCAGTGCATGCAATGGTCGTGCATTGGAGGAGGCTAAGATGCGTTGTGAGGTGAGAAAACATACGGTAATGTTATTAAAATGAAACATTCGAATAAATCAAAATTAAAAGCGACTACTGGCTGCCTGATGGAAGTGCGCAGAGAGGTGCAACGGAGGAGCGGGCCGTTTCGGCAGTCGGCGCGGTGCACACTACGGTAGTAATCGACAAGTTCCGCATAGTGGTGTCAATTCTAGAACTCGCATATTAGCATAGTTTGTTATCTCTGCTCAGTGGTAGTTCTTGGCTGCTGCCGCGCTAGATGTGTGGCAGTCAGACAGATTTGCGTTGTTCGCTGTGTGCGCTGTGTGTACCACCCAGCAACACAAATTGCGGCTAGCACGAGTATTTCATTTTGTTGTACGACGCGTACAAAACTACTACGACTACGATTGCCAAAGTACCTACAAGCGCAGTAATTATGCAAATTTTTAATTTTGTATAACAATTGCGGCTGCAGCTTCTTCACTGAACCGTGGGCGGACTCAGACTTGGAAGGAGAGGAACTTTCGATTGAGTAGGGCGGGGTGCGGTCTGCCGAGCAGCAGTTTCTCGTCCCGTTCGGCGATGCTCTCCATAATTTCGACTGTCGCCGAGTTTCCTATTGAATCGATTGATAGAAATTATATGTATTTTTGTAAATTCAAGGAAAATGTACAGATTTATTTACAGAAAAATTAAATTTTTATTTTTGTATGGTACTGTCTGCAAATGTGGGTGTTTCGCCTCCACCGCTTGACACCCGAGAGACGCGCGAGGCTCGTCAGAAACGACGCGTCCCGTTTATATCGTGCAATTATTTCGTAGACTCATCATGGGTCTTCAGACCACATAAAGTGAGAAAAAGAAACCACCTTGTCAACAAACCGCGCTTGAAATTCCGCGTCAGTAGTCGTATTCTCTGCCATAATTTAATTTTTGAAATATTTCCTGTAGCTTGCGATATTCTATAAATATTTCTATAAACTTGTAGCGAATTGTTGAATTTAAAACCGGGAATTATTAAATCTTGCACTTGCATTAGACGTGTCATTGTAGTTCTGTGCGTTCTTTGCATCGTATGTACTGTATTTGCCGATTTAACCGTCATATGAACTTAGTTGTTCAACATAGAATTAATCATGCGCTTCTTCTTGAAGTTTGGTATCATGCATTTAATTTTATATTCATAATTGTGTAGTACTGACATAATGGTTTTCAAAATTCTGTTTTCTTCGAAACCGTTATTTTTGTACTCATTGATGATACATTGTATTCTTCTAATAAAGTCTGATTCGTCTCTAGTCAGCCTAATTATGCGTATAATTTGACCTTTAAGTACGCCATATGGCATGTTCATAGGTACATTGCTCGAGCTTTTGAAAAATCGAGTGATGTTGAAGGTGTAATCATCAGTTTTATTGTATACTGTAGTACTTAGACTGCAGTTAGCTAGGTGCACCGTGACATCAAGGTAATGTGTCAGCTGGTTTGAAACTGTTGTGTCGTTTAATTGTAGTTCATTAGGATAGATATCTTTAGCTAACGTCTGAAAGTCTTCAATGTTTATAACTAGCAGGTCATCCACATACCGAAAGATCGCTTGGTTTGTACGTAGTCTGTAACGACTCAGCCATGTAAATTCGAACCAGCTCAAACAGAGATCAGCCATGTCACAGCTGGTAGCGCCACCTTGTGGGCATCCCTTTATTGTTTTGAACTTGGTGTTAGCAAATACCATGTACGAATTTTGCAGTATTTCCTTGCATAGCTGTTTTATTTCGTTTTTGTGCAGGGTATTTGCGCCGGCACTTTGTCTAGCATATTGTATTTGTTCGCCCTTTCTGTACAGGTAGTCGCTTTTGGCATTTTTGTGGCATAGGTCAATTATACCATTAATGCCACTCATAATTGTGTCGTGTTTCAGTGAGGGGTACAATGCTGAAAAATCACCGCTGTATATACGCTTCACGTTGGTCATTGTGCGCAGCTGCTCAACAACCTCAAATGAGCTTTTTACTGAGACGTAACGAGTTTGTCCATTTCTGTTGGCTATCATCGCACAGTACCGCTTAAAGTGCAAAGCGTAGTGACTTAGGTAGTGTTTGCACAGTTTCTCAAGTGGTTTTAAACTGGATTGTCTGGCTGCCACGATAGCTCTGAATGCTGGTGGTCTTTTGTGTAATTTCGGGTTGGCAAAAAGTATAGGCAGAACGTTTCTATTTTCAGGTTTTACACCGTATGTGCTCATGAGACGTTTGTGTTTTTCCAGTATTTGATCCACCGTGTCATTTGTGGGTGTGAAGACTGCA
The DNA here is from genome assembly GCA_030248085.1 of Paralinhomoeus sp. GSCO2_6. Classification (NCBI taxonomy): domain Eukaryota; kingdom Metazoa; phylum Nematoda; class Chromadorea; order Monhysterida; family Linhomoeidae; genus Paralinhomoeus; species Paralinhomoeus sp. GSCO2_6. The sequence goes on from JASAMY010002139.1 coordinate 33,123, forward strand.
TTTCCATGTATAGTAATTCTGTCGTTCTCAATATATATGCCACATTCATCACAGAGCTTTTTCAAATAATAGTTTTTGCATAGGATGGAGTAGTTGCCTGGCACTTTGTCGGTAACTGTAATTATGTACCGTTTTTGAAACGTTTCCAGGTACTGTATCCCTTTATTTGAAAGTCTTAGGTTCTGTGGAGTACTGTAAATCTCTTGGTCAATTCTAGTTTCTATTATTTTTCGATATTTGCTGACTAATTTGGTGCAGTCTCTTTCTGTGAGTACATTTTTGGCTCTTAGGCTACTGAGGTACCGATTCAGATCTGTCAGTACCGAACTAGCAATTTTATTTTTGTCAGTTGTCATGTTAGTTTTGTATTTTGTACCGAGATTCATAAATTGTCTAAGTTCGGTATTTTCTACAATATTCAGGTCACCAGTAACCACATGTCCTAATTGTCCGTCTCTATAAATTTCGTCACATCTACAGCGTTCCAAGCTCAGAAGATGTTCTCCAAGCTGTGCAGCTGTAAGCTGTCGCAGTATTTTGGTGTAGTTGCATACTTGTAGCCATGCTGGTGACGTTGTCTTGTACACCACCTGAACGGTCCAGTCAACAGCTTCCATTGGTTTGCTGATGAGTTTACCGATCCTTGTTGCCTTTAATAATTTGGCAATTCCAATTCGTGACACTACTTGATTCGTATGTAGTACTGTAACCCTTACTGTCCGCCGCTTCTGGGTTTCATCAGCGTTGTGTCTTCGTGAGGTACTCTGCAGATAGGGTAGTATTTTATCATAGGTGTGCTGTTGTAGGCCTTTAGCCATACACCGAAAATACAGGTACTGTATGTACTTTTTTCTGGTTTTCTGTAGCATTTGTGTTTGGTCTCCGATGTGGATTTTTTCAAATTCTCTTACGTAGCTTTCTATTTCTGTATCCGTTGGATTGTGCTTATGCTTACGATCTTTGTGTTTTTTGGTGAAGTTAATTTTGCGTTCCCGTGTCACTCTTAATGCGCTAAAGTACGGATTCTTATTACTTGGAATGTTTTGCATGTCAAACGCGTCGTGTACGTTGCCAATGCCTTTACAGTTTGTATTCAAACCACAGGGGTACAGACTATTCATTTGTTTAATCCAGAAATGCTCAGCCTCAAGCCTACTCTTGTCTGCATACGCGTCTCCGTCTCTGAAGCTCTGCAGGATTTCTATGCTGATGTCAGACACCGTATGTCCGTCAATTCTGAAGTGTGTGTAGAGCTGTTGACAATTTGTGTCTTTGAGAATCGCCAGTCTATGTTCTCGAAATCTACAGGCTAGGGATCGCTTCGTTTCTCCTACATACTGATAATCACATTTTCTGCATGTGATAAGGTACACAACGTTCTTAGTTTTACAGTCCCACACTGTTTCGTTCAATGCATTAGTCGTCAACTTTTGATTGGTAGAGCCTACCGTAATATAGTCACGTGTGTTAATAAATGCACAGGTTATACAGTTTTTTCCACATGCGCGTGTGACACTATGAATGCCCTCGTTCGGTAGAATACTGTATTTCGGTCCCTCTTCTCCACTGCTACACCTGACGCTGCAGAACCTCCCTGTAGAACCACGGGTGGTGGTGCGTTCTTGTCGTCCAGCCTGCGGTACAGTGGCGGGATTCGAAAGAGAGGTTTGGATTGAGTCAGGAATAGAGATGGTTTCAATTTCGAAAATAATTTTTTTTTTATTAAAAAAGCAATTTTTTTATTAATAAAAAAAATGGGACCTTTCTTTTTTTAATTAAAAAATTTTTTTATTAATAAAAAAAGTGAAATTTTTCTGTTTTTGTTGCTATTTTTTGCGTTTTCCCGCTAGTTTTTCACCAGTTTTGTGTCTCCTCTTCAAGATTGTGCCCGATACAGTGCTAAATTTGGCCCTTTGGTGCATTTAAGCATTGAATGTGGACATAGGTACATGCCACCACGTTACCTGTGTGGTATACATGTTGTACATTGTACATACAATTGCACATTGTGGTGCACCTGTGTGTGTAAAATGAGCTATTCATGCATTTGCATGGCCATTTATGCGTTTAAGGATAGAATAGAGACACAGGTACATGCCGCCACGTGCCCTGTGTGGTATATACGTTGTACATTGTACACAGTATTGTACATTGTAGTGCACCTGTGGGTGTAAAGCAAGCTATTCATGTATTTGTATGGGCATTCAATGCATTTGTGGATCACAATAGCTCTGAAACACACTCTACAAGGTATATTTACACTAACATATGGCACCTTACATCGCCTGAACCCTCCTTTAATTTAGAAAAGAAAATTTTTTTTTAATTAAAAAAAAATTTTTTTTTTTAATAAAAAAAAAAAATTGGCCGATTTTTTTTTCAAAAACCATCTCTAGTCAGGAATAGAGTGGTCCCTCCGAGACTATTGCCAGGGCTGCTGGCCAGGCGTCTGCCACGGCTAAATAGCGTTTCCTGGGCAGCCCAGATTTCTAGGGATCACTCCCGAGCCCTCGGAGGCAAGGGCAGAAGCCGCGGGAGCGCCATCCGTAGAGCGGCTGCCGATCCCATATGTATGGCTGTACAGTGTAATGTACTGTTTAGTGTGTACAATAACTAATCGTAGTTGTACTGCTAGACTGGGAAATGTACATGTGTTATTTACTCCGTGGATAGCTGTATGGTACATGTCTATGATAGAGGTGTACCTCACGTACACCTATACCTGATTACTGTATGTGTTGGTAGTAAAGTAGTAGCCGTACCATCTACTGTACAGACCTAGGTGGTCGTGTGGTCTACAGGGTGGTCGACTACAGCAGCATGGAGGTACAGATCACAGTGGAGGGGTCATAGTCTAGCGATACAAGCACGAAAACGTCACTGACGTCTATGCATCATACCACTGCTAAGACATAAATCACAATTTTCAAAAACAGATTTCTGACTTTCGGACTAATTTTCGGGGAGATTTTCTTTTGTGAATTACTTCTAGCTTCTTTAATTTGTGACGTTGACGAGGCTTCATTCTCGCTAGATCCTGAGTCGATTTCCTCTGCTTTTTCCTTTTTTGATAGCGTTCGCTTTACCAAATCCTTTTCGACTTTTTAGGTAAATTCTCGATTTTCTCGGAATTTTCGTCCATCAGCTCTTGTTGCTTCTTTGCGCGGATTCGGTGCTAAATGTCTGAATGCAAAATTCAATGTATCCTGCCTGCGGTTACAAATCGTGCATTCGGTCGTAAATACATAAGGTGGTTTCTCCCCGAAGGGAACCTGCCGAAGCAGGAGGTCACGCCGCAGAGCGGCACCCGCCGAAACGGGTTATCTCGCCGCAGAGCGGCACCCACCGGAGTGGGCTAATATCGCCGGTAAACGCTGTGTGCGCTGTGTGTACCACCCAGCAACACAAATTGCGGCTAGCACGAGTATTTCATTTTGTTGTACGACGCGTACAAAACTACTACGACTACGATTGCCAAAGTACCTACAAGCGCAGTAATTATGCAAATTTTTAATTTTGTATAACAATTGCGGCTGCAGCTTCTTCACTGAACCGTGGGCGGACTCAGACTTGGAAGGAGAGGAACTTTCGATTGAGTAGGGCGGGGTGCGGTCTGGCGAGCAGCAGTTTCTCGTCCCGTTCGGCGATGCTCTCCATAATTTCGACTGTCGCCGAGTTTCCTATGCCTAAATGCACTTGTGTAATTTGCGCATACCGTTATACGGATGCGTTCTTGAGAAAGTTTCGTCGCGCACATTTGGCGTTGAACTCGAGCTTGTCGGTGCGCACAAAGAGCGCCCTGCTGAGCGGCGAGTAGACGTTGTCCTGCTGGAAGACGGCCCTCACGCAGAACATGTAGAACCTAGGGTGCACAGCACAGCGCTGATGGCAGCCGCTTGTTTAGATGGAATGGAGCGACGGACCAGTCGTATTTGAGGTCGCTAAAGATGACCGAGCGGTCGTGACGCACGTCCAGCTTTTTCCAGTTCGACAGACGCGCCTTGTAATCTTCCGTATAGTAGACGACGTAGTACTAAAATTGAACGGACCGCACATTTTTGGCTTCTACTGAGCCAAGCAAAGCAGTGAGCGCACCTGTACGTCGTCGGGCCGCTTGAAGGGCCGCTCCCACGACAACCGGACGATATTGGGACCCATCTTGTCGGCGATCAGATGCTGGGGACTCATCTCTGGTTCTGAACGGTTCATCAGCTACCATTGTACAATTGTATGACGAACGTGACGGTTTTGTTTCTATGCAAATTTTCGTGGTTGAATCCGTAAAAGATTTTAATTCTGTTGCAGCGGCTACAGTATTGCAGTGATTGCAGTGGTACAGTTCGTACAATCGGTATGCAAATAGTATCATAACAGCAATTCAAACAGTATGGTCAATTGATTGGTGGCATGGCGTCTACTACTACAGTACTCTTAGGTGCTAGCTGTGTTTCAGACCCGCCTGTGTACTGGACGAGTTGAACCGGTTTGGAGACGCCGAACTGGTTGACGGCGCGTATTCGGAATTCGTAGAGAGAGCACGAGGTGAGACTGCCGATCTCGTAGTGGCACGCGATCACGCCCTTGACGAAGCGCCACGGCTCCGACGACTCGTGTCTGCAGCAGAGGCGGCGCGTTGGCGGCGCTCAACACCCGTCGGCGGCGCCAGCGCCCCCCCCCCCCGCTACTTGATGCGGTAGCGAATCTCGTAGCTGACGTCGGTGGTCTGACTGAAGGCGGGATTCCATGCGAGTCGGACGCTGTCTGCGGACGAGCTGACGACCACGCCTTCCGTCGGCGGGTCGGGCGCCTGTCGGGCGAACATGTAGTTGCGGTCGAGCACTGAACCGGTCTCGGGAATTCGCCAGGCGTCACGAGACTCTACTTGCAGCAACTACATTGAGCAACTCACAGCTGGGACGTCTAGTTTTCTTCTTCTTGCGACCTCTTCTAGCCGAGGCGGCCACTGGCCTGTCGATGTTCTGGAAAACGAACGCCTTCGCCAGCTGCGTCAGTAAACCGGCCATTTGACGCCGACGACGTCTCATTCTCGCCTAGAGTGTCGCTACATTTGCGTGTTTCTGCAAAAGTTGCTTGTGGATGGCTGGCTGACCTCTCGAATCAGGTACCATGGGTTTGCCGTCTGCATTTTGCGGCCCAAGTAGTGTATCTCCTCCAGGTAGAAGCTGCCGATGGTGTCCATGCACATGGTGCCGAGGACGACGCCGACGAGTATGAGCAGGAGGCAGAGGGGCCAGTTGGCCGGCTCGGGTCGGTAGTCGCCGAAGCCGATGGTGAGGATGCTGACGAACGTGAAGTAGAGCGCCTCGTCGAAGCGCCAGTTCGACTCGCGCCGCTGGACGAGCCAGGCGACGAGCAGGCAGTAGGCGCCCAGCGCCGAGAACATCAGCACGAGCGGGAAGCGCAGCAGGCGGACGCGCTCCAGCTCGGCCTCGATGTCGACCTCGATGTCGGCCAGGATCGCCTCGCTCTCCTCCGAAGACTGGCGATCGCGGCGTCGATGGCGTCGGTAGCGCCAGCGCCAGAACTGCAGGTGTGCCCAGAAGAATGCCTCCGAGATGAACTTCGCGACGTTGGCGACCGTCAGCAGCGTCAGCGGGATGCCCACCATACAGTAGAAGACGCACACGAGTCGGCCCACAGACGTCATGGGCACGATGAAGCCGTAACCTAGAGGGGCCGTTTCGAAAGCAGGTCTCGTCAGACTGCCCCTGACCGCCCTTGACTCGCTCCTTACCGATGGACGTGAGCATGGTGGCGGTGAAGAAGAGCGACGTGGCGAAGTCCCATTCGGTGGGCCGTTCGGAGCTGCTGAAGTCCTTCGGCCGGAGGTCGTAGGTCCGATAGACGGAGTGCACGTACGCGTCCCAGCTCACCGTGCTCTTCGCCTTCACCCGCTCAAGCGTCGACTCGTCTTGCTGCAAGTGTGCAAGCACTGGTGAGTGGTCGGGTTTGCTGGCTGGCCGTGCGACCCACCGGCTCTTCATGCATGAGGCGCCAGAGGTCGTCGAGGTAGCGGTCGGCCGTGTGCGCGATGTTGGCCCGGTGCTCGGCGGTGACGCGGTTGAGGTTCTCAGCCTCGAGCCACTGGAAGAGATAGGCGCCTGCCACCAGGTACATCATGGTCACCAGGGGCAGCACGACGTGCGGCGTCCACCACTTGGCCATCTTGCGAAGTCTGGCCCGGTTCCGCTTGCGTCTAGAGCGAGGTGCCAACAGTCCATTACATTCCAACGCACATATGAGAATAGGTACTCGGGGTGAGCAACCCACGCCACTCAGTCAACACAAACGACAGCTGTAGGAGGACGACGGCTGTTCGGGTGCGTGCGGCTGCGTCACGAACAACAGGCGCACTAGACACAGACTTGACGCGCCCGTAGTTCTGTCTGGCGGAGCTGAGCTGCTGCTTCTGCTGCTCGATGTCCTTGAAGGTGACGCGTCGCTCGCGCTGCCGCAGCGACGCCGCCCGCTCGATGGGCGGCGAGGAGGGCGTCGACAGCGACTCCGCCTCCTCCCTAGACGAGCGCCGGAACGGCCACAAATGGAGCCGACCCAAAATCGGGCCTAGCTGTCCCCAGAGAGCCATTTTGCGCGCTGTTCTTGAATGATAGGTGGCGGGCGCAAGGGAGACCGAGGAGCCCGACCGAGAACAAAGAAACTTTGTTTTGGCGCGAAAGGGCCGGGCGGAGTCGGCGCGCTCGAAAGAAAAGTCAATTTCAATTCGGTTTTCAGTAACCGTGCGGTAGCCGCGACACGTGTACCCTTGGACTCCAAGCATCGATCTTCTGGAGCTGAGCGTCATCGTTCCACATGAGCAACGTAGCTAACTTGCACGGGACGATGCGTCGCTCTGTAGCACGAGAGTTTGTCCCTTCTGCGAACAACGGCAGAAGGGGATCGGTATCCACATTTCTCAATTTCACAGAACTTTGCAAAACGCTTACAATTCGGTCAACACACACACACACTTAAATGTATTTCCGGTTTGTTCTCGCCACGCCAGTGGTATTCACTGCCATTATGAAATTTTGCATGGTAGGTATTGACCTCCCTAGTGGAGCATGCGACTTTTGTGTACCTTTCACTTGCTCGCATTTTGCAACGCATGATATGCAGTGCTATACAGGGTTTGCAAAAACTACATTGAAAGGACAAGAAGAGCGTTGTCTGTTGAAAAGCACATGGTTTTCTCGTTGCCCTCTATGGTATGTAGTCCTCCGTTTCTTCAGACTGCAACGGAAGCGGATGCTACGATACCCATTCAAATTGTGGCTTTCCTTCGCAAGAATATTTCCGATACCGTAACCCAACTTTTGCATGTATAGCGCAGGGGTCGTTCGCCGCGAGAGTCGCGAGGCCGAGGTCACTGTCGGTTATCGCGCGCAGGCGGGCTATTAGTAAAAGCGAATTACGAATTCCGAATTTTGAATTTTGAATTTTGTATTTTGGTGAACGTCGTTTATAGAACGCGTGCATTGTTTGCATGTCAAGAGGAATTTACTATCTGGAAAGTTACCAAGAAATTGTGAATGTTCATTTTATAAATTCCGGGAAAGCGCGGTGAGATAAAATTTAATTTCGTTGCGAAACTTATCTCTGTGCCGACAAATTCGCAATGAAGAAAGTTGGATGTTCTAGGAAGTGAAACCTACTTGGTGGTGGTAGGCCTGGAACTCGAGTCGAGGCCGACGCGATGCTCTCCGTCCTCTCTGACGACAGCGAGCTGGGCCCAACGAACTCCGCTTCCTGCTCGACGCCAACCTCACCTACAAGAATGTCAAAAGAATCGCGTAAGTTGCTGATCTCTTGGGAATCTCTGGATCTCTGACCACCGCGGTCCGTCCAGCGCCCTGCCCTGGCCGACGCCGCCGACTCCTGTCTTCACCTGGAGCCACTCCTCTCCTGCGGTTCGGCACTGGCGTCGGACAAACGCGCGAGATTCATGTGGGAGTCGAACTGGTTAGTCACTTCCGCCCCTGTCAGTCCCCCAGGGGGAGGGGTTGTGGCGGGCGGTCCCCACCCCTGATTTCACAAGAATGAAATTGTCAAAACAAAGCGTGAATCACTTTCAGGAGACACGGCGGAGGAGATGGCGAGCGCTTGTGAGGCTGCCGCCGGGCAGGTGGGGTGGCGACCACTCGTGCGACGCGACCACTCCACCAAGCAAACTTCAACAATTCATTCAGCCGCTTCTGTCGCTCAACGGCGATGTACCTGCTGACGTCGACGAGGCTGATGACGACGCCGACACCGAAGAAAGCGGTCCGACGCTTGCTGACACGCGCCAAGGTACGTCGTCAAGGAGCCTCACACCACAGGGCTCGATGGTGACGACGACGGTGACCCTCCCCTCCTCAGGGCCCTGGAGCAGCTGTACATTAGCGTCGTCACTCTGTTTCGTGTTGTCGCTTAGGCCGTTGCCTCTACCAGGCTTTCGTTGCATGTCGATTGTCGACCTCTTTTGGGTCGCGTGGCTGACCTAGCTGCAGTGATGTGTGTCGTGTGACGCGTAACCGCTTCTCCCTTCGAGCGCACGTTTCCCTGTCGGCCCAATACAATGAGTGAACCTCGGAACACGTGCTGAACGCCGCCCACTCCACGAGTTTGGACGAAGCGTTCGTTGGCGTATCGCCGCCCCCGCCATCGCCACCGAGCCCTCGCTGTGTGGGTGGGCGCTGCCGCAGTTAGTTTAGTTAGCCGCTGTGGCTTTCTCGTCGAGCAAGACTGTCAACTAGCAATTGACACACAGTGCGATTCAACAGTGACAGGCGACACAGCGCTTGTAATAGTTGCACTTCAGCATTGAATGCATCATATACACACAAATAATGACACATAGACAGAAGCGGATATGTGCACATATGTTTTTTCAAAATTTTTGAAGCTCGAAGCAAGAAACTCGTCCGTCGGCATCGCCGCCGCTGTCGCCCACAGAACGCGCGGCGATGAACCGCATTTCCGAGACGGAAGCACAGCGAGCGCTGAATTATTCAAATACAGTACAAAAAATCAAATTTTAAATGTTGGAAGTACAGTATACCGAAGTCGAAATTCAAAATTCAAAATTCGCAATTCGTAATTCGCTTTTACTAATAGCCCGCAGGCGGGGGAGAAGAAGTCAAGTGAATACGCGCGAACGAACTTCGCGAGCTCTGTGTCTGTCTTATCAGCTGTTGTGCGACCGCCCGGCTATGCTCGGAGTGCGCACGCAAATTCTGCGCTGCTGACACTCCGCAGAGAGAGAAAGTGCTGCGCTGCTGTGTGTGTCTCGTCGCGTCCTCGTCACGTACCTGACGACAACGCGACGCTGGCGGTGGCCGACCGACGGCTGAACAAACGATCGTACGGCCCGCAAAGGGATTCAGCCCTGTTGCGAGAGGCCGGCCCTCCTACTCGCCTGTGTCTTCTCTTCCGTCGGAAGCCAGCCGCGTGTGCTGCTGTGCTGTGAATGAAACGCGTCGTCCTCCTGTGCTCTTCGCTCGTCCAAAGCCGCTCGAGTTTCAGTTAGACGATGGCGCTCTACCCCTACCCGCGCCACCCGAGCGCCGCTCCTTTCCCGGCGCCCGTCGAGTTGCTGACCGGAAGCGCCTCGGGCGGCGTCAGCGCCTTCGAGCCCTGGCGGTCGGCAGCAGGGTCGGCAGCGCTGCCGAGCCACCGACTGGTCAGTCCGCACATCGCGGTCGCCTGGCCCTGCATCGGCGCCCTGCCGCAGCTGACCCTAGCCGCGGCCACCTTCTACCGTCCGCCTCCTCTGCTGCCGCCGTCGTCGTCGTCGTCGGCGCCGCCACCGCTGCCGTGCACTCCGCCCAAGAAGCGCCAGCCGCTGCCCGCGGTGGAGGCGGTGCTCTTCGAGAAGGACAGCGACTCCGCGTCCAGGCAGTCGACCGAGTCGGGCTACGGCTCTCTGGCCAGCTCGCCCGCCCGCGACTGCGCCTTCAACGCCTCCGTCATTGTCGGCGGTGGCAAACCCTCCGGACCTCCGAGCTGTTCCGCCGACACCGGTCCCAAGGCCGCCTCTACCCCTACCGCTGCCGCCGCCACCGCCCCCCTGGACGACATGCCGGTCTTGGAGCGTCAGAGTCCGCTGCTCTCGGAGCCCTCGACCGCCGCCGACGGCGTCGCGCCGACTGCAGTTTTGGAGACGGCGAGCGCGGTGCGGGAACCGACCAAGAGTGATGTCGTCGACACCGAGCGGAAGTCAATTGACGACGCGACTCCCGAGCCAGCGGCGGTGACGTCTGCCGAGAGCGGCGCTCAGCTGAGCTGCGAGTGGCACCGCTGCGCGGCCGTCTTCGACTCGGCCAACGAGCGCATCGACCACCTCATCGAGGTCGGCTGCCTTCTCGACATCTCTTCTTCTGTTCCCCACTTGCTCAACTGGACGCTTCGTTTTAGGCGCACGCACAGCGTCTCAAGCCCGTCGACTCGCCCACCAGGAGCGCCTCAGCTTCCACTTCCACTCAGAAGAGTACGTTGTCATGCGTCGCTTTAAATACTGTCAAAATAAAACAATAATTTTGAAGCCTTGAATTTTCAAAAGCCTAGGTAGGCGGAACCCCTTCGGCAAGTTCTCCTGACAAGCAGGAGTGGACCGCCGCGTCTCTCAGGCAATGAGACGTGAATTTCTTGCCCTAGGAGACAAAATGCTCATTGGTGATGTAGCGGGCGTTGGTTGAACGGTTGAACTCCCGACCGCGGTAGAGTGAGACGACGCCCTACCACTGGCTACTCGCTCCCTAAATTTGCTGGGGGGGGGAGGATCTCAGTGTCGTGTCAGACGGCGTTGTCGAGTCACGTCGACATGTTGTAGGGTTGTCGTCGAGTCGTCGGTTCAAGTGCCGCGTGGCGGGCTGCGGCGCGGCGAAGGGTCGCGGCTCGGAGCGGGAGCGCTTCGACTGGCTCCTCGAGCACCTCCGACTCCGGCACGCTGCCCGCGCCCGGCCCTACCGCTGTCGCATGGACGGATGCCACATGAGGTCGGTCTGCCACCACCATTCTACGTCGCGAACGCCTGTGCCAAACCACCTGCGCTTGCCACGCCTCTACAGTAAGCCGGCTCCGTCTATCCTTATTCCTTATCTACGCCGGTTGGCGGGGTTGGCTTTCTCGTGTCGACATGTGGTGTGGTGCAGTACCACGTGACGTGACCCATAATAGGTGCCCTCGGAAATTGGGGATGCGTAACATAAAATTCGAAATTATGCAAAAAAAACCTTGCAAACGAACCAGAAGGACATTGCGCAAATCTGAAAAAAATCCAGAAATTAACGAATTAAAACGCAGTTTTCGAAGAGGGGGCAAATCGTTTCCTTTATTTTTGGGACGGAGCTATATACGTCGAAATTGCAGAAAAAGGTATGCCAGAGGAGGGGTCATCTCGAGAGGCTTTAGGGTCCCCAAGATGAGGGGTATCCCTCCCCCCCCCCTCCGATACCCCGCCATAGACAGGTATGACTCGGCCGCATCCGCTACAGATTCACGACTCAATCGGCGCTGAACACGCATCTGGTCGACCACTCGGCGTCGCGCGTGCCGCTGTCGACGCAGACCTCCTCCTCGTCGTCGTCGTCCTCGTCGGCGACATGCCTGTCGGCAGGCGATGTCGTCTGCGCCGTCGGCAGCGGCGTCGAGCCTGGCGGCCGTCGCAAGCGCAAAGTTTGGGGCCGCTTTCGGTCGGTCTACGGCGGAGAGCTGGCGATCGGCGGCGGTGGTCAGTCGGTGCTGCCTAACCCGGCCCTATTCCGCCTCACTTCCGCCTATTTCCAGATCGCAGTCCCGACGCGGTCGACGAGCGACTGTTGCACAAGATCACGCGGGAGATGCAGCGCTGGGTGCGGAGACGCTCCAGCGCCGTCTCCAGCTCGGCAGAGGCTACACGCAGCCAATCCGTGTGTTGCTCGCTCCTGTCACGCACGCACGCACGCACGGACGCACGCACACACACCAGAAAAGTGAAATATTGCGGTTGCTGTTGGATTAAGAAGGACAACACTAGGAGGCCGTCAATAGCCCATGCAGCATACCCAGGTCTCCTTCCTGTCTAGAGCCGCATAATTAGCCACACACATTCGGAAGAACGCCATCTGTAATCTGACATGGAAATCCTCGTTAGTGGATCCGTCGAGAATCGAACCCAGAGCGGTGCGCGCAAGAGGCCGACTCTCTACCACTAGGCCATGCGTTGCGTGAAATATTACGGTAGTGAATGTTGAGGCCGTGGACGCTCGCCGCCGCGTGCGAGCCGCTCTGTCGGACCGCTGTCGGCGCCGGCTGCAGCTGCAACAGTCCTCTCTACCGTAAAACCACGCGTCGTTGGAGGCCACGCGCGCTTCTCCTCAAAAACAAGTCACCACCGCGTCCCACGTCTTTGTATACGGCTCAGAATATGGTACACAATACGGCTACGCTACGCACTAGAGCAAGTCTACTGTAGTTCTGCGCGTCGACAAACACATCGTTCGCCACATAGGTGTACGGTAGCCTCACCACGCAATTGGTCTGTAGTGCAGTGCGAGTTTCCGTGTGCGTGCGTGCGTGTTGTGCATTTGTGTCATTCGCTCTTTCATCATTCATCTTTGTACACTGGCTAAATGCTGTTGCTCTTGGATTTGTTGTCGTGTCCGTTTGTTTCTGTCATGTCGAAATGCTTGCCGACAGTCGAATCATACCTGTAACTGGGGGGGGGGGTACCAGTTTTCCAGCTGACAGGGATTTTCACCTTGTCTAAAACGATAAAAGTGAGTAAATGTTGGTGTTTTAGTGCTTTTCAGTGTTATGCGACAATAAAACAGCTAAAGAACACTATTTAGAGAATTTTTGACCAAAAGGAACCAGTATAAGTCAAAATCATCTGCCATCCCCAAAAGTGCCATTTATCCCCCCCCCCTCTGCCATATCCGATTACAGGTATGAGTCGAATTGTAGTACTCAGAGGCTGGCAAGCATTCCCACCGTGCTAGGAAGCCGCAAGAGCGGCGGCGCGTGACCTGCCGCGCTGAGTCGGCCAATTAGCGCCGGGCGGAGAAGAGGCGCGCGTTGATTGGAGCCGCCAGCCATTAGGTACGGAGTTGTTATTGCCTCTGTCTGGACGAGAGACGTCAGCACCCTGCGCGGGGGCTAGGGACCGGCATTTTTTCGGAGCGTTCTCCTGTCTTTTCGTCGTGGTGCTGCCGACCGCGAGGCCATCCCCCCCCCCCCTCTTTCTGTTTTCGTTTTTGCGTACGACCTCTCACACGATGAATTGTACAAACCTTCTGCCTTTTTGTCTCTCTCTCGCTCTCTCGTTTGTTGTTGTTTGTTTGGTGTGCTCGGCCGAGGTACGCGTGCGTGCGTGCATGCGGTGGACGTTGCTCACGGTGTGTTGTTCCTCGATCGAATCGTCGTCGGCACAACTGAGTGGCGCGCCCTTCGCGCGCTGACCACAAACCGACGAGCGACACGACAACACAGAGAGAGAGAGAGGGGGGAGAGGGCGAGTGATAGACAGAGAGGCGACGCGAAAATACTCGCGCGTCGCGGCCGGACCCCCACTGCCGCCGGGTACGGGGAGGGGGCCCGTGTTCTGGGGGGGGGGGGGGGGGGGGGGTGGGGGACTGACTGAGTGACACTGGACGAGGACGACGACGAGGGCAGGCAGCACTGCCTCCTTTGGCCGGACAGATCTCTCGCTGGCGGCGACGTCTTTTCACAGCACGAGGACGGGACGAACACAGACGACGACGAACGACGACGACTGAGCGCGCCGCTAGAGGCCGACGCCGGCCGTGGGCGCCGTCACCGGCCACTCCTCCACCTGGGACAGGTCCACCCGCAGATCCGCCTTCGGCACCTGAACAACCCGTTTAGCTCCATCCACAAACCGCAGGCGCTGAACCACCGCGCACGAACGCACCGTCGTCCAGCGAGTGGGGTCGAACACCAGGTAGCCCGCCCCTGCCGCCGCAGCCCCTCCTCCTCCTGCCGACTGGTCGGGTCGCCGACACACCCACGTCCGGTCCACCTTGTGATATCGCCATCCGCGTTGAAATCTGCAGAAACAAAATCTACTGTCCATGGGATGGGGAAGCGGGGGGGGGGGGCAAGAAGCGTACAGAGTGCGGGCCGCCTCCAACTGCGCCGCCTCGCGGGGCGCGGTGTAGAAGAGGTAGAAGAAGGCGTCGTCGGGCCAGCGCGACGCGCCCCCCGCGCGCTGCGACTCGGCCAGCCGGGCGCGCGTCCCCTCCTCGGCCGCGTACTCCGCGACCGTCGAACTCGACTCCAGCTGGCGCAGCGACTTCGGACCGCACTCCCACCAGGGGCCTCCGAAAGTCTTGCTCAGCTGCTCGCTGCAATCGTCGGCGCGGCGTCGTCACGCGGCTGGCAGCGTATACCCCCCACCCCCACCCCTGCGAAATTGTCGGGAAGCCAGAAAAATGCGACTCTCTGCAAAATCAGTTAATGCACCCACAACTCATTGCAGTCAATTTTGACGAAAAACGGCTCGAGAGTGTGAAGGCATGCCGGCCAATTTTCGGCTGCGTCGAAAAAAAAATAGTACCATTTCGACGGGGTAAACATCGAAAATTGCTGTTTTTCGGGTGACACTGCAGAGATTCAGCCCCTCCCGAAGAGAAACCCTGGCCACGACACTGGGGCTCATGCGTTGCCAGACGCGCGCAGGCAGAGCAGCAGCCCCACCTGTGCTGTGTGTTGAGGTCGAGTCCGAGGGAAGTGAGGTCCTGTCCCAGGGTGAGGGCCACGACGCGCTGGTCGGCCTGGCCGATGGAGCGCAGAGACGCCAGCAGGCCCGCCATGCCGAACTGGTCGTCCAGCATCCCCGGTGGGATGTTCCGCACCGTCCCTGAGGAGAAACACACCATTACCATTTTTTTTTGTGGGCCGCTTCTAGGATCGCGAGGGCCTCTCTCTAACCACAATCGACAGCTGCTAGTGAGAGATGAAACCCAGTCAGCCCGATCCTGGGGGGGGGGGTCCCCTGGGTGACCGTCCGTGCCATGTCGACGTCGGACGTCGACGCGCGCGCGCGCAACTCACCGTCGGCGCAGGTGAGAATTCCCTTGTGCGACTCGGACTGCAGCTGCGAGGGCGACGTCGTCTCCCCGCCTCCTCCCCCTCCTCCTGACGCCCCAATTGTCGCCGCTCTCACAGGAGGTGTGCCTTGTTGTTGTTGATGATTTGTCGACGGCGCCGAAATGGTACAAATGACTGTCTCTGAGTTGTTTTTTGTTGCGAATTATCAGTTGCGCATTGCATTTTCAGTGAACGAACGTGGTATTCAGGGGAGGGGGCCGATTAAATCGAATTTCACGGATTGCGAAGCTGATTCTCTGCCGCTTGTCCGGCTCAACATGAGCAGTGGAGTGGTCAAATGAACCAAAAACAACAGTCACCCACGTCAACGGGTCCGACGACGGAAGGCGTCGCCGAGTCGTCGACGGTCGCTTCTGCGCTCGGCAGTGCGGGGAAGTCTTCGCTCTGTATTCGGAACTCGGGCTTTCGCGGGGGCGCCAATGATGACTCCGCCTCGCTTTGTACTGGCCAGCCTGCGTGCGTGATGACCACGAATAGGCATTCGTTGTCTGCCCGCAGGAAAAGAAAAGCGACACGAACCGTAGTTGGGCGCTTTGGGGAGGGATCCGTCGCCGAAGCCGCCGACGACGTAGCCGTTGGGGGCGCCGAACGGCGAAGAGGTGGTCGTCGTCGTGAGACCGTTGGGTCGGATCACAGTGCGCCGGACGACGGGCGGCATCGACAGCTGCGACAGCGAGAAAGGCGCTGCCGCCGCCGACGCCGCCGCAGAGCCGGCCGCGGAAGTAGATGACCCGTCCGGGGGAGCGCGAGCTGCAGACGACGAGCACGCAAGTCAAAATGGCGGGGCGCGCGCAGACGAGAACGCCGCCTGGAACGGACCGTCGGGAAAGAACATGTTGGCAGCGGAGGAGAAGGACGAGGAGGTCGTGTTGTTGCTCGTGAGCACGCCGCCGCCGCCACCGCTCATCGCCGGCGCGCGCGATCGGCGGCCGCGGAAGGGAGAGAAGACGACGCGACTTGACGACGAGACTGTACACCTGACGAAGACGGATAGTTCGGCAGCAAGTCGAAGAGATCACACGGAGAGCCCTGCTAGGAAGAGTCTCTGACAGCCGATGACAACGGGACCTCCTTGAGTACTGGCGTTTGGTGCATTCGCTCAAGCTTTGCTAACGTCCATACGCGAGAACGCCGATCTGTTTTTCGCGAAAGAACAAATGGAGCCACACCGTCATTTTTTCGTACCGTAACCCTCGGAATCTTCGCGAAGATGCAAATATTACAAAGACACGAACAATACTTTTAAAAAGTGCGCGTTTATGCGTTACGACAGAGCTACGTGTTTCGCCGAATAAAATTACTGGAGAGTTGTTTCAGCGGTTTTCTTCTGTTTACTTCTCGGTGTTTACAGAATTCTTGATTTTGCACGTGTGGCTCTTTTTCTATAGTGTTGGAACGATACGCTCAATTTCGTGTACCGCCACAACTTGGAACAAAGTTTTGTTTTGTAAGGAGCAAACACACAATGGCGAAAAGATAAGTGCAAGTGTATTCACTCTCGTGTGCGCCGATAAAACAGCGCGCTATCAAGGAGCTTACGAGCGCACAAACATACCAGTTAGTCGAAGTTCACACACACACACACACACACACACACACACACACACACACACACACACACACACACACACACACACACAAGGGCAGCGGCATGGCCTAGTGGCAAAAAACCGGCCTCTTGCGCGCAAGGTCCTGGGTTCGATTCTTGATGGCGCCACTAGATCGAGGACTTCCCTTTCCATGGATTTTCTCGTGCCATCGCTGCCCTAGATTACAGATGGCGTTCTTCCGAAAATCTTCCGCTAATTATACGGCTGTAGACGGGAAGGCGTCATGGAGATGGGTAGGCTACATGGGCCATTGACAGGCCTCCTAGCGTCGCCCCAAATCCAACAACAACAACAACAATGGGTTTGATAAAAAATCAACTAGCCATATAAATACTTGATCTGGAAGGAAGTGTGTGCGACCATGTGTGGAGAATGTAGGGAAAAGCTACCATATACAGTGGTGTACACATGTGTACCCATGTACATTTACAACAACCCAGGGCGGACCTACTCTACACAACTTTGTTGCAAATTTCCAAGAACAGGACTTGTTGTAGCTTGGTTTCAGTAGAGCTATTTATGAAGTTGGTATTCTGTTTACACATCTGCATGTAGCAGATACACTCCATTTTTTTATCGTTGACAGCCAAATATAGAAACATTGAAACAGCAAGGGTAGCGAATAGCATACTAGGTATTTGTAATCAATGTAGTCGAGATTCAAAACACAACGTTTACCATCACCGTAATTGGGTAGCGCGAACGTTGCAAGCATTTGATTGGATCAGAGTCAATGCTCTGTCGGATGGAGATGTCGCAAGTGCTCACCAATAATGACTCATGTCTGCTCCCAATTTAACTGAGAAAGCAAACGCATACAAACGCACCACTATGAAGCTGCGCGCACTGACTGAATGCCCTTCATACCTACCTATGTGCAGCTCCACTTACTAGAGCTGATGGGACTCAATTTGACCTTCTTGAACGTGACTTTTTCCACACACTAGGTTGTTTACTGTGTGGGCATTGTGTACGCCTTGGCTCTGCCACGTCTGTCACGTTCGACTGCTACCTACCAAACGTCTTTCTTACGTGAACAGGGTGTTCCACACCACACAAGTACAATGTAGTAATAGTGTGCAGATTTCTGAAAAACCGAGTTGGAAGTCTGAAGTTTGAAGTGTGGAAAACTGGACCGTTTTGGTGCAAAGGTGCAAAATACCCGTTTGCACCAAAAAAAAACGTTCGCAAACGCGTCTAATGACACTAACAACTTTGCGCGCGTTAAGAAGAGATTCATTGATGTTGTATGCCTGTGTTCGGTGCGACACAGATGTATGTCAGCAAATGCGTGACACCTAGTAAATCCAAACGTAAATATGCTTCTTTTGTACGTTCTCTACCACATTGAAAGTGCGTAAACAAGATGTAATAGCACGAAGAGCACGATACTCTTTGCTCGCGAAGAATTGCACGTGCTGGTTTGCAAGCACGCCCGTTCATATAAAAAAGTATCATGATTTTGGTGTAACTTTCAGCTTCCCACTTCTTTCTGTTCTCAAAAAAAAATCGTCGCTTCAAACGGGCAAAAGCTAAACCATTGTACCATTGTACAATTGTACAGACCTATTTTCTTAGGCTTGCGCCTCGCTTAGGCTTAGGCTTTGCTTAGGCTTAGGCTCATGCCTCGCGTAGGCTTAGGTTTATGCATTGCTTAGGCTTGGGTTTAGGCATTTCTTAGGCTTATGGACAACCGTACAATGGTTTGCTAACACTACAGCTGCCCAAAAGGTAAGATTTTCTTAGTTTTAGGCTTTGCTTAGGCTTAGGCTCAGGCTTAGGCTTAGGCTTAGGCTTAGGCTTAGGCTTAGGCTTAGGCTTAGGCTTGGGCTTGGGCTTAGGCTTAGGCTTAGGCTTTGGCTAGGCTTAGGCTTAGGTCCGTACAATGGTACAATGGTACAATGGTTTAGCTTTTCCCTTCAAACGGCATAGTCATCGTCACTGTATCTGGCGCTGTTGAGATTCGTAAATCGTAGAAAATGAGTTCGATAGGCACGGGTTACGACCTACAGGCGTCGACGTTCTCTCCGGACGGCCGCATTTTTCAAGGTTCGCTATACTTCGGCGAAATTGGCTTTGAAAGCAAAATTTTGTTACGTCTTTGCAGTGGAGTACGCGCAGAAGGCTGTGGACGGCGGGGTGACGGCGGTGGGGCTGGTGGGGCGCGACTGCGCGGTCGTGGCCGTCGAAAAGGCGGTGCCGTCGGTGCTGTTGGTGGCCGGCGCCTGTCCCCGCGTCCTGACGCTCGCTCGCCGCTTCGGCTTCTGCTCGGGCGGCCTCTACTGCGACGCGGTCGCCCTACTGGACGAGGGCCGCGACCACGTGGCCAAGTACCGCAAGGAGCACTTCGAGGACCCGTCCGTCAAGAAAATCACAGACGAAGTGAGACTGAGACGGCGACTGTGGAAGCGCTAGTTGGGAATGGTTGCAGCTGGCGCAGTACGTGCACTACCTGACGCTGACGGTGCACCGGCCCTTCGGCTGCTCCGTCTTCCTGACGTCCTGGGACAAGAAGAGCGGACCGCACCTCCACTTGGTCGAGCCCAGTGGCATGAGTCTCGAGTACCGCGCTTGGGCTATCGGTAAATGAGCTCTCTCTCTCTCGAAACGAAATTGGCTGCGGCTGCGCTGACGCTCTCGCACACCGCAGGCAAGCAGCGCCAGGCGGCGAAGACGGAGATTGAGAAGCTGTCGAAGCTGGGCGAGCTCGACGCCGAGCAGCTGGTGCGCGAGGCGGCCCGCATTCTGCTGTCCGTGCGCGAGGAGGGCAACGAGAAGCAGTACCGACTCGAGATCGGCCTAGTCGGAGCCGCCACCGACGGCCTGCACAGGGTAGGGCGACTTCTTCTTACGCGCCGTTTGTTTGTTTCTGGGCCGCTTTTATGATGGGGGGGGGGCTCCTTCTGGTCGGACATGACTGACCGCTGCCAGTGAGATATGAGACCCAGTCAGCCCGATCCTGGGGGGCTGGCACTGGCTCCCTTACCTGGCCGGAATTGTCACTGCCGTCGTGTTGGTTCCGCTGGCCGGCAGTTCAAAGGACGCCCAGAGGACAGTCATCTTGCTGTCCAGACACCTCCGTCCATGGCCCAATTCTTGCGCGTCTGGCGACTAGCGTGGGTGTTGCTTTTGAGGCGCTGACCGACGCGGAGGTGGAGGCGGCGTCGACGTGGGCGCGCGAGAAAATCGACGCCGACGAAGAAACTGTCGACTGAGCGGCTGGCGGTGAGCGGTCCCTCGGTGACGACCGCTCAACACGAAGCGTTGTTGTTCCCCAGTGCCGGAGTGGTCAAATAAACGGTGTTCATTGCGCCGACAATCCGTGTCAGATGCGAGAATCGTCTTCTGTATGTGGCCAGGCTTTTCTTTTGGAAATTAGTCAATTTCTCGAGGACCAACGCGCCAAGATGGGTGCCGATGTCTCACCTGCGGGGCAGAAGAAGGTGGCATCCATGGGTGCCGTCTTGAACGATCCACACCGTCCGCTCGCGTCCCGCTTTCGAGCGCTCTTCGCTCTGCGGAATTTGGGCGGCGACGAGGCGGTGGCTCAGATCGCCAAGTGCTTTTCCGACCCCTCGGCACTGCTCAAGCACGAGTTGGCCTACTGTCTGGGGCAGATGCGTGACATCCGCGCGGTGCCCACTCTGGTGAACGTCTTGTCGGACCAGCAACAGCCGCCGATCGTCAGACACGAGGCCGGTGCGTAGATTTCACTTGCCGGCGCGTAGCTATTCTCCACACGGTGATTTCTACACAGGAGAAGCGCTGGGAGCTATCGCCGACCCACGCGCCGTGGTGGTGCTGAAGAAGTTTGCCGACGATGCCAACAGAGAGGTGGCCGACACTTGTCGACTGGCCCTGCAGCGGCTGTCTTGGCTGGAATCTGTCGACTCCCAAACCGAGAATTTGACCGTCAATCCCTACAACTCCGTTGGTAAGGAGAACTCCCAGGATTGTGGCCTGTTAGGGGAGACACTGTAGTATTCGACTAAGGCGGTGTGCCCACTGAAGTCATTTGTTCCGGCACCCTACTCACTTTATGTTATGGCGGCGTTACGCTGCCAGCGTCTGGCCCACTGGTAGAGAATCGAGCTACTGCGCGCACGGTTCTGGGTTCGAGTCTTGATCCACTAAAATTTCCCTATCAATTGGTTGTCTCGTGCCGTCAGTGCCCAAGATTACAGATGGCGTTCTTCCGAATGTCTTTGGCTGATTATGTGGCCCTAGACAGGGAGGCGTCATGGAGATGGGTCCGATATATGGCTTTGACGGCCTCCTAGTGTTGCCCTTAATCCAACAACATGTTGTTGCATGTATACTGTGCGTCATTTTCTTCTGGGGGTAGATCTAGTCGTGCACGCGCCTTCCTTTTGCAGACCCGGCGCCACCGTCCGCAGCCGGTCAGTCGGTGTCGGCTCTGTCGGCCTCGCTGCTCGATTCCCTCGAGTCGCTGTGGACGCGCTACCGCGCCATGTTCGCCCTGCGCAACGACGGCTGCGACGAGGCTGTCGACGCCCTCTGCGCCGGTCTGTCGTCGACCGCGCTCCAGTCGGCTGCTTCTTGTCGACTTCCTCCATTCAGCGCTGCACTGTCGGTCGAGCGCGCTCTTCCGGCACGAGGTCGCTTACGTGCTGGGACAGCTGCAGTCGCCACGCTCCCTGACGGCGCTGGCGGAGCGGCTGGCCGATACCGATGAGCTGGGTACGGTAGGGGGGGGGGGGTTGGTGCTCTGGGGCGTCGACTAATCGCGTAGTTGACAGGCATGGTGCGTCACGAGTGCGCGGAGGCGCTAGGCGCCGTGGGTGGTCCCGACTGCGAGCGACTGCTGCGCCGCTTCCTCGCCGACGCCGAGC
Organism: Paralinhomoeus sp. GSCO2_6; assembly: GCA_030248085.1. NCBI lineage: Eukaryota > Metazoa > Nematoda > Chromadorea > Monhysterida > Linhomoeidae > Paralinhomoeus > Paralinhomoeus sp. GSCO2_6. Next base: position 54,697 of record JASAMY010002139.1, read on the forward strand.
CGCTGGTGAGGGAGAGCTGCGAGGTGGCGCTCGACATCGCCCACTCACTCGACCACTTTCAGTACGCTGAAGTCTCATGAAAGCCCCCCCCCCCTCGTTCTGTTCTCGTTCACATGATGGTGATGACACGCTTGTTGCCGCTTGGATTTTTGATGGGAAAATAGATGGTGATCCATTGTGAGGTGATGAGGTGGAGAAGCAACTACATACGAATGGGCGGGTGAACTTTGGCCTGCTTGATTGATCTAAGGTCCGTGTTAGATGAACGCCGCTTGCTGCTCTCGGCTGTCGTCGACAGTCGGCCGCCGGCTGTCGACGGCGCTGTCGACGACCGGTCGTCGGTTTCTCAGCCGGAAACCTCTCTATGCGGACGTCGACAATTTCGTGAGTCGGTCGGCCCTCGCCGGTCGTGTCGACGGCCCTTGCGTCATCGGCAGTTCAGAGCGCGGTCAGCCGCGAGCACACGGCCCAGTTCGTCAAGCTGTCGGAGACGGCAGTCGAGGACCTCGGCCTCTGCCAACGGGCCGCTCCAGCGGGCATCAGGGCGCAGGTGCGTTTGGCCCACTGCCAAACTGTCACAACTGCTTGATTTGGCCCAACGCACCGTGGAGGCGCAGACAATGTCGGACGTTGGGGGAACAGCCAAACCCCAATATCACCGTACCACGTAGGCGTTCTTCTCCCGCGAGGGAAGGTGGGCAGCCCACCCGCACGGATTTTAGTCCGAAGCCCCGGAGCCGCTCTACACCGAAGCAATGAGAGCGTTCATCCTCGTAACCCCCCCCCCCCCGATCACGATCGCACCAATTCGATGATGCTTTTTCGGCGGCAGGTCGAGACGTTTGGGGAGGGCGCGCTGATGGTGCGTCAGTCGAGCGCGGACCTCCTGGAGGTGCTGAACGGCTTCAAGCCGGGACAAGAGTCGCTCGTGGGTGGTCGTCGTGTGCATTTCGAATTGTCGACTCTCGCCTCATGTTGTCTGCAGCGCGTCATGGTGCACGGCAACCGGGGTTCTGGGAAGACGCTGACGGTGCTGCAGGCGGCCTGCTGGGCCTACGCGCGGCCCCAGTGGGTCGTGCTCCACGTCTGCAACGGTGAGTCGTCGCCACCACAGCCCCTGCCTCACAGCGCGATCTCTTGGAGCATCTGCTCTTGCTTGCGCCCCGCAGCGATCCGCTGGCACCGGAATCCGTTCGAGTACGCGCCCTCGCCCACGGAGGAGGGCATGGTCGACCAGCCTCCAGAGGCGGCGGAGCTCCTCTACGAGTTCCACAAGGCCAACGGGCCCAAGGGGCCGCTTCTTGAGAGCCTCCTCTGCCAGCGCGAGCGCCGATTCGAGAGCACGCTCGTCGTCGGCGTCGGCGACTCCATCGCCAAGCTTGTCGACGTCGTGCGCGCTTTTGCTTTTGCCGTCCAAAACACTCGTGAGACCCCGAATCGCTCAAGGAAACTTTCGCAACTTCCTTTTTAGCCGCCAACACAGCGCAGAGCCGGAGAGAATCGATGATTTGGGGGGGGGGGCATATCACATTGGTGCAAATTCTCCTGACTGGCAGAAATTGGCGGCCCAGACGATCAGAGCGTTCATCCCCTTGCCCAATAGATGAGTAACTCGGTAGAACGTACCGTCGCGGGATTCGAACCCCCGACCACGGGAGTGTGAGGTGAGGACGACGCCCTAGCACTGAGCTAATCCCGCCCCACTGCAGGGACTGCACAACCGACAGCACAGCTGCGCCGCTGTGGGTGGGCTGCTGGAGGAGTTGCGACTGGCGGCGACGGCGGGCCGCTGCTCGGTGCTCGTCTCCGTCGACGACATCAACGCCTTTTTTGGGCCCGTCAAGAAGTGGAAGTTCAAGCCAATCCACGTGGTGGGTACTGGGTCGTCCGAGGATTTTTTTTGGATCCCATGTACGTGGACGAATCCTGAAGTGACTCTCGCTTCAGCCACCTCGCGAGAAACTGACCTTGAATCGAGATTTCGTGAAACTCTTCCAAGCGGAGTGGGTGAGTGGTGATTTTGCCTGCGAAATTGAATGGGAGAGGTTGTTATTGTGCCCGGTTCAGCAAAACGGCGTCATCGTTGGCTCGGCCGGCGGTAAAGCGCAGCGCGGCAAGCTCCAATTCCGGCTCAAGCCCCACCAGTTGCGCGACTTGCTGGAGCTGGACGCGTCGGTTGGTCGTGGGGGGGGGGGGCGGGGTGTCCGACCCCTTGTTCGGTGCCGGACCTACAGGGGGTGACGAATTGAGGGCATCGACGCGCTCGACCCGTTCGTGCCGGTGGCTGTCGACAACTACACGGCAGAGGAGGCGGAGGCCTGTCTCGAGTACTACCTTCACCACAAGTGGCTGCAGCATCCCGGAGGTGCGGCTCTAATTAATGACGCCTAAACGTTTTTGTCGCCTTGCAATCCCGGATAGTGAGGAGGGTCCTGGACCCAAAAGTAGCGGTCTTGCAGGAACGTTTTGGTCTACATACCGATATTTTGGTGTTTTATGGTAAAATGACCATTTAGAATGGTATAACCGGGTTTAACAGGTTGACAGGGACCCCCAGGTACAGGTATTCTCTACATTGGCGGTGTTATGTCAAACGATCGATACAACCGAGTGACGGGCGTCATTTCTAAACCAAATTTAGCGCAGTCGCGACGCGGCCGGCAGCAGTTGGCGCACCTCAGCGGTTTCAATCCCGACCTCATGGAACGCATTTGCGCACCGCTATAATGAGCGCTCGCCGCTGCTTCTGTTGGTGGGTGCGTTGCGACGTTGGTCAAAGAAAGGAAGAAATAATGCCACAGTCTCTATTGACTACGAAAACGACTCAGTGAAACAAATGAATGGAACCGCGTCGGCGTAAAGCGGCGTCTAGGCAACTCTTCTGATGGCCCTAGCTCAGAATCACTTGCCCTTGCTCTACTGGCGGTTATTGGAAAATTTTTAAGACAGAGGCAGACGTTTATTGCAGAATGGAAAGCTGAGCGGTAGTGAATTAATTGCGTAGGAATTGGAAAGAAAGCTGACTGAAAGCGGTTGCGTTAAAGCCCCGAACGCCTAGTGGTTTTTGGTTTGGTTCCTCAGAAGGTCTGCTGCGTGCGCTGGATGAACGTCGCCTTTTCCTAAAAAGAAATTTATCATTTGCCAAAAATCTATTTTTTGTGTGTTGGCACAACACACTTCTCCGTCGCGATTCGTCAGCGTCGTGGTGACGTTGGCTCCCGTGCCCCAGTTGTTTTCCTGCTCGAAAACCAGGTCCGTGGGCGGGCTCTTGAAGTGGCGCTGCTCCCTAGCCCAGATCTGCAGCAGCATAATGCCGTTCCGACAATATTGTGGTGTGTCCTGCCCCACCTTGCACGTTTTGCCGGGCCGCAGCACGGTGCCAGGCGGCACGGCGAAGACGAGCTCGCGTCGGTTGTCGATCTTGCGCCGGATGCGGTAGTCGCTGATGTTCTCGTCCTAGGGTTCCGAAATTCTGTTCGAGACGCAAGCCCCAACTTCCTACCAAGCACAAACCTTGGAACGGTGCGAATTCTCGAGTAGAATGAAAGCGCCATTTGGGTCCGCTTCGGCGATGACGATGTTGCCCTTGGCCGAGCGTTGGAACGTCGTCTTGGTTTGTGACTCGCCTATAGAGATTTGGTGTAGCTCCCTTTAAAAAATTGTTGTGCTTCCGCATACCTTTCACTTGTCGCGTACTCTCCGTCGTTTCCTGCTGCTGAAGCGAGTGGGACTTGACCGCTTGTTCGACCATTTGGCGCAGACCGGCGCTGCAGGCGGAACTCGCTGTCTCAGAGACAGACGACGGTTCTCGTATCCGGTTCTCACCGGTTCTCCTCTCCCTCGAGCATCTTGCGGTAGATGGCGATCTCGGCGTCGAGCATCTGCTTGGTGTCGAGCAGCGCCTGGAGCTCGGCCATGAGCGCCTGCGCCTCCTCGCGCATGCGGCGCAGCTGCGCGTCGCGCTCGTTCAGCGCCGTCTCGTACTGGCGCTGGTCGTCCTCCAGCTGGTACGTCAGCTCCTGCACCTGCTTCTCCAGCAGCGCGTTCTGCAACAACCACTCTGGTCACTATATTTTGGTGCCATCCGCGGCACGCTAGACACTGGCCTTGTTCTCGAGGTCGTTGAGCTTGCCGCGCAGGTCGCCGATGCTGTTGCGCATGCGGTGCACCTCCTCGCGCTGCCAATTGTTCTCCATCTGGTGGCGGTTGGACGACGACTGCACCTCAGACACCTGGGAGCAACGACTTCGGTGTGGTACTCTGTGGACTGACTCTAGTGGAACTGACAGCGCACCTTGAGTTTGTACCAGGACTCCATGTCGGTCTTGCCCTGGTTCGTGAGACTGTCGTACTCGTCGCGAATGTCGCGGATGGCGAGCGCGAGCTCGTTCTTGAAGAACTCCTTGGTGTCAGCGGGCGCCTGGGCGAGCAGCGCCTGGAGCTCCTTGACCTCCTGGTCGTGCACGCGGCGCAGGAACTCCAGCTCCTCCATCAGCGTCTGCACTTGGTTCTGGTAGTCGATGCGGCCCAGCGTCTCCTCGTCCAAGTCCTAATTTCAATTAAAATCTCCGCCGTCCCACTTCCCACCGACTGGACGCACCGCTCTGGCCTTCTGCAACTGCTCCCAGAGACGGCCGTTGTCGTTGGTGTACTTCTCCAGCTCGGCGTTGGCGTTCTTGAAGCGGTTGCGCAGCATCTCGAGCTCGGCCTGGGCGCTCGACAGCTCGCCCGTGTACTGCGTGAGGCGCTCGAGGTCGGTGTCCTTGGCTCGCGTGGTCGCGTCGAGGCGGCGCTTGAACTCGGACACGTCGTCCTGCAGCCGCGCCTGACGCACGTCCAGTTCTGCCTTGTCGCGCGCCGCCTCGTCCATGGCCTTGCGCGCGTCGAGCAGGTCGCCGCTGTACTTGAGCTTGATCTCGGTCGTGTCCTTGCCCCAGCGGTTCCGGAGCTCTTCCAGCTCCTGGACGAGCTTGCGGTTCTGCGCCTCTAAGCCCTTGACGCGGTCGATGTAGTTGCCGAGCCGGTCGTTGAGGCCCTGCATCTCGCGCTTCTCTTTCTCCGTGGCCGCCGCGAACGACTGGGCCGCGCCCTCCACCATGTGCGGCGCGATGCCGCCCACCAGCGTGCTGCCCATCTCCGACATCAGCTTCAGCTTGCGCCCTGCGCGCACACACCAGCTCTTTTATGGTTACGACATGTTTTAACGATCAACGTTATTCACCCTACACCATCACTACAGTTGAAACGAGTGCATACACAGCGCATAAAAAGGACACGAAAATGGCTGTCGTGTTAGCATATCGTTCGTGTGTGTGTGTGTGTGTGCACGTCCACAAACCCCTACGCGCAGGAACGAACCTCCAGAGACGGCTCCGGGCGAGAGGCTGGCATGTCTGGGCGTGGTGCGGTTGACGGTGGCGCGAGGCGTGATGCTCGACCGGTACTCGGTGCTCGTCTCGCTACGGTATTGGCTGCTCGACATCTCGACGCGCGGCTACCGGAGCGATTTGGGGCCTCTGCAAGCGGAAATGAGCGGCGCTCGATGCGACGGCTCGGAAAACGCGCGGTGAGGGATCGAGCGAAGTGCGAGTGTGCTCGGCAGCCGAGAAGAGGGACGACGAGTCGTCGAAAAGGACGCGATGTTTGCCGAAGTGGCCGTCCGCGGCGCGCCACTGTCGATCACGCTGCGTGCGAGCGAGAGGGTCGGGCCGGCACCGTATGGACTGGAACTGAGCGCTGGCCGTCCCTTTGCGGGGCCCCGTCCCTATTGGAGCGCGCCTCTGAGGACAGTAGGCAGCTGCAGACGCGCATCCGGTTTGTCAAAATCGGTCCGAATCCAACGACCAAACAGAGGGTGGGTCGCGCCGCCGACGCCGAGACGATTCTATGGACGTGTCTCTCTCTCGCCCACACGAGCGCGCACGCTGAACTCTTGTTGACAATTGGGATCGCGCGCGCGCGAGAGCTGACGAATCGCTGCAGTGCCGGCGGGCGCACAATGCCGCCCGCAGATGCAGACAAAGAGCGTCACATCGCAATACGATGAAAATTCTCCGGAAGATTATAAAAACCATACTCACTTCTCGATTTTGCGCGGTAGTGTATGTTCGGCCAGCTAGAATGCCAATGAGATTATCGACAACAACAACAACGAAAGACCAACCAAAATCATCATGTTGTTGTTGCTGTTATTGTTGGACTACTATGGGCATACCCATCTGCATGACGCCTCACTGTTTTGAGGCACGTTGGCCAGGAGGGCCGCCGAAGACGTTTGGAAGAACGCCATCGGCAATCTAGGGCAACGGAAGCACGAAAAAGTCTATTGACAGCCAACGGTGGGCAGGAGGAGGCGCTCAGTGCAGGACGCGACCGAGAGAGACGATGACGCAACCGTGCTGCTGCTGCTGCTGCCGCTGCCCCACGGCCGCGACCAGCCCCTGAACGTCTACATGATGGAGCTTTCGGCTGCGCGTGTCTGCTACGCGAGACGGCGAGAAGGGCTCGGTCTGCGTCACGCGCACCGGAAAGTGACTCTCCGACGTCGACAAGAGCGAAAGCCTCAGATACTGCCAGATTCTTCAACGGCGACGATCCCCTCTAGTCGGGGAAGCCTACAACACCTTCAGCTGCGAAAGCGATCGAGTCGTCCCGTCCCGTTGGCTTTAATTGGCGTGGGTGGTTTTGTGTAAATCATCAGGCGCTCCTCCACTGACGAAGTCGCGTAGCGGCGGCTATAACGAACACAATGGCGGCGGACTGTAGAGGTGTTTATGTCGCTCTCTGCTGGTACATGTCATTATCATGACATCACAAACGGATTGGTACACGGACAGCAGATTAACATGAGGTTGTGCAGACAGAGGAGAACACAGTAGTGATGAGCAAGTATTGTACCACAGCACATAAGCTCGCAAGTCGCAAGAAACCTGTAACGCATGACCGGGCAATGGAGAGAACGGGGGAGAGGGGGTAAGTGGACTGCTGAGTGGGACACTAGAATATCACGTTTTGCACAAAGGATTCAAAATAGTGTCAAAGTCATAAAACACTTTGTCATTCTGGACTGGAATGGTTCACAAAATTCTGGCTCAAGTGAAGCACCACCCTGGAAAATTAGTGTATTTGTTAAAATGTGGAAGAGATAGCAGAATGTTAGAACGTTTTGAGCAGGATAGGTGTGCGATTTGGGGGGATGGGTGCCGGGGGGGATTTCAGTCTCCCCCCACCCCGCCTCATCCTGAATCGCACGTACAAGTATGGCTCGTAACACCCAGACTAGCCTCCTCATCCAAACTTCAACAGAAACCAATTAGATGACAGTGAGTTCACACTTCACACTTCACACGACGGGTCGGCTTTTGATGGCGCCAATGAGGGTGTGGGCGGCCGCTGGCCACTCAGCGGGGTCGGCGAGCGTGACGTCTGCCATGAGCGCTTCGACGCCGAGAACTTTGTCGAGAAATGGTCGACTTTCGGACGGCCGGTTGCGCATGTTGCAGCGCCAGTCGGCAGACAAGTCGACCAACTCGTCGAGGCTGCGGTGCAGACTGCCCCACAGCCTGTCCAGCTCGCGGCTCGGCACACCCGCGTGACGACGCTCCAAGTAGCTAAAGGTCGCCCATTCACCGCCTGCAGCTGCCGAAATGCGGGGGGGGGGGTCGAGAAGAGCACCGTCTCAAGAGTCCGCTGTAGTAGGTCTGCTCTGCCATGACGGCGGCCGTCGAGTGGAGGCCGTCGGCGTCGGGATTGAACAGACGGATGGTCTTCACGAGCTCCGCAACGTGTCTGTCGAGCCAAACTCGAGGTTCGGCGGTCACCAGCAGGTGCACGTTCCGTCGGCGCAGACGCGGCGGTGAACTCTCAGTCAATGTCTCGAGCGAAAACGTCGGTCCGCCCGCAACCGAAGCGCACACAATGGCGGACGTCTCTCGGTTGAATCCCGACAGTGCTTCCAGAATGAGGTATTCCATGTAAACGTCTAAAATCGACAAGGCCCACTCCTCCAGCACACCGCGTGCCCCCCAGTAGTACTTCTGATCAGGGCGGCTTGGTCGTCGACTGGAAGTTGTCGGAAGCGAGGCACGCACTCGTAGACGGCCGCAATTCTGTAGAGTTGCACGGAAGCGAGCTGGTCCAGTTCGTAGGAGAGCGATTCGGGGTGCGCCCCAGCCGCCGGCAACTCCGAAGTACGCAGAGGTCGTTGGAACGCCTGAAGACGCCTCCCATCCACCTCGCTTGTCGATTGCCAGACAGGGGGGTCAGCAACCTGGCTAGCGTCGATGAGTTCTTGAATGGCAGCGACATCGACGGGGTCGAGTTGGAAGCTGTCCAGCCGGCCGGACATGAGAGCGCGTAGGCGTGCGTGTTCGTTGATCACCATGTGGTAGTGGAACAGACTCTCCATGACGCCCGCGTCGCGCCGGTGGTCCGTCAAAGACAACAGCTGCGCCTCCACCGCTGACGGCGTTGCTGCTAATGCAAGACGCACTGGGTTATTGATTAGACACATCTGCCTAGCTTGTAGCTAGCGCCACGTAACGTGTCGAGTAGGCTAACCTGAATCGAAGTCTGAGCAGGACTGCGAACGTAGCAGGTCGCCGAGCGGCCGCTCCGCAAATGCCGCATTCTTGATCAGCGACGCTCTCATGCCAACCTATACTTTAAATCGTTGGAGAACGTGCGGTGCAAATTCGACTTCTGTTAGGCCAACTTTGAAGCACTTGTTCAGTCGGCAGACGCGACAGTATCGCCTTTGGATGCCCGCCACGACGCACTCGTTGCCGTTTGCGCATTTCATCTGCGACGACACAACTTTGTCACTTTCACACCACACTCAGAAAAAGGTCAGGGAGCTCACGTCGCGTCGGAATGCGTTACGCCGGAAGAACGCCTTGCACGACTCGCAGGAGAGCGCGCCGAAGTTGCAGCTGCGCGCGACGTCGCCGCAGACGGCGCACAGCCGAGGCGGCGTCGGCGTTTCCACCTCCTCAGCGGTCGTCGCGTCGTCGTCGAGCGGCGCAATACTGCCGTGTCGAGCCATCGCTCTCTGCTTCTTCTTTTTCTTTTTGCCCGTCTGTGTCTTAATTCAACGAACGCCGCCGGCGGCGAGGACCTTCGAAGAGCGCCGTCGACGGCGCTTTCCAATTAGGTGCGAGCCGTGAAGTTAGGCTCTTCCGTGCCTATGTACATATAGTATCTGCGTGTTTTACACAGAGTTGCGGACAAACGAGTTGCGTGGCAACGACGAGGACGGCCGTCGCCGGCGGACGACTGTTGACGTGTTGGCGCCTGCCATCGCATGCCGCGCTCGCCAATGCGCGTGCCGAGGAAGTTGCAAAGTCTCACTCGCCGTTCCACATGGCGCTGCCGGGCGCAACCCAGACAGGTTGTGCAGCTGGTGTACATATATCAAAGTTCCGCAAACCTATGGTTAGCCACCAGGGAGGTATGTAGTCGTTTCAATCGGCCTGTAGGGGGTGGGGAGCTAATTGCAAGGAGCCAATCATGGGAGATACGATTTGGAGGGGTCGATGTGTGACAGCTTAGTTTGGCGTTGTAGGATTTCTTGTACTACCTGCACTGAAATAAAGAAATACACTCATATACCACGTCTTGTTGCGAAAATTGTTCAAACCAAAACCTGTTGCTTGTTGCCCTAGTACAATGTAGCTTCGAAGTCTGTAATTTCCAAACGGTGTGCAACGGCTTCCGTGCTATTATTGTCTGCTTTCTTCTTCGTAGTCGCTAATGAAGTTCGTTAATGAAGCCAGGCTTTGGAGCCAATTATGGTCAAGCCATCCACAAGAAACATCCCTCTATCCGTCCTTTCTCTGGGCATGCGGTGGCGTCAACCTTGTTTTCGCTGTCCTAACTAGCCAGATCCAGTCTTTGGTCAAAGCAGACAATGCGTGCAACAAACAAGCTATTCAGCTAACTTGTACACCGTGCCCAGTCGGCGTCAGCTTAACTGATGCTTCTGTGCATTTTACCATTGGTGGTAGGCAGCACAACCTGTCTTGGCCGCGCCCAGAAGCGACGTGTGGAACGGGGAGCGAGATTTTGCGACTAGTGCGTCACGCGCATTGGCAAGCGGGGCGCGGAGCAAATGCGACAGCCTGCGCCGACACGTCAACGCCCGTCCGGCTGCGGCCGTCGTCGTTGCCACGCAACTCGTTTGTCTGCAACTCTGTGTAAAAACACGCCCGATGCTATTGCGCGAGGCTACTGCGCCGCTGCCCGCACCCAATCGGGAGGCCCAGCCGTCGACGGCCGTCGCTGAAGGTCGCCGTCGCTGCCGCCGTCCTTAATTAAGACGGACGGACGGGCAAAAAGAGAGCGGACGCAGAAGCGGAGAGCGATGGCTCGACTCGGCAGCTTTGCGCCGAGTCGACTTGGCGACGCGTCGACCGCTGAGGAGATGGAAATGCCGACGCCGCCTCGGCTGTGCGCCGTCTGCGGCGATGTCGCGCGCGGCTGCAACTTTGGCGTGCTCTCCTGCGAGTCGTGCAAGGCGTTCTTCCGGCGTAACGCATTCCGACGTGACGTGAGCTCTCTGAACCTTTTCTGAGTGAGCGTAGAAATGATGCAGAAGTTTTCGTTTCCGATGAAATGCGCAAACGGAGACGAGTGCGTCGTGGCGGGCATCCGAAGGCGATATTGTCGAGTCTGCCGACTGAACAAATGCTTCAAAGTTGGCCTCGCAAGAATCGGGTTGCTCCGCACGTTCTCCAACCTATTAAGTATAGGTTGGCATGAAAATGTCGCTGATCAAGAATTCGGCTTTTGCGGAGCAACCGCTCAGGGACCTGCTGCGTTCACAGTCCTGCTCCGATCTCGACTCTGGTTAGTTAACCCGACGCGTTCCATAGTGCCAGCTAGTATGCGTCTAATCAGGGTGTACGCGGCAGCGTACAACCCTAATATGTGACGACTTCTGCAATGCGGTTTTTTGAATTTTCAGTCGCTCATAACTCTTGATTGCCTGAACGGATTGTGGCGAATGATAGCTCAAAAGAACCGCCTTCTAGACCGGAATCGAATAAGCCGTCCCGCGTTTCGGTACTCGAGCGCATTAACACGAAACTTCCGAAAATGTTCCGAAAAAGTGGTGTTTTTTTTTTCCTGTTCTGCACACACTTTTTGGGGCGCCGCTCTGGAACGCCTCAGTCGATTGGGACAAAACTTGGCGTGAGCACGCGGTATATGATGGCAACTTTGTGACCGCAAGAAAAATTTATCTAGGTGCTACGGATCTAGAGTTAAGGCCGATTTAGTAATTTTTTGGAACATAGTCGTTTTTTTTTGGCCAAAATGCGACAAGAGTAAAAGTCGAAAAAAAGCCGAGTAAACCCCCAAATGTTATTTGATTTCCGTAAACAGCTTTACAAAGAAAGTCTAAGACGCTTGCATGACATTTGAAATTCTCACCACATAATGAGATATAGGCAACCAAAATTTCGCAAATTTCGACCAAAAAAACTTTGTCAGCTATAGGCGCTTCAACCGTTTGTGGCAGAGCTGTGCTGCAATGACGAAAGTTAATCGTCCGGACCTGGAATAGGTTACTTTCGACAAATGGCAGCGCTCCGATGCCCATGTCTCGGTCGGCCCCCTTTGAAAGGCCTTTTTTTGGGTGTTTTGTCCCAAAAGTTTGTCAGCTATAGGCGCTTCAACCGTTTGTCACAGAGCTGTGCTGTAATGATGACAGTTCCTCGTCTAGACCTGGAATAGGTCACTTTTGACAAATGAGATCTCTCCGACTTCCATGTTTCGCAGCTAGACTCTCTTGGCACACCCCCATTTTGGGCGACATTCGAAACTTTGAGCGTGCATTACTTTTGCTTTCCTGGACGAATTCTGCCACGTGATAGCTCAAAAGAACCGCATTCAAAGGGTGATTCGATTGAGTCGCAACACGTTTCCATACTCTTGCGCATTACCGAGAAAATTGTGTGGATGTAACAAAAAATTGGGTCCTTCCAACCTTTTGGCCTGTCGCTCGCTCACACCTGTATCAATCGAAACAAAACTTCGCACGCATCTACCTATGACCCACATAAAAACCCTCTGAAGAATTCAGTCTAGGTGCAATACATCGTGAGGTTACAGTTTACGTTGCAATATTTTTGGCGCGTTTTGTAAAGTCATCAGACTACTGATCGCGAGGTCGCTGGTTCGACTCCCAGTGACGCCTGTGACGCTTTTGCAGGTGTCATCTTGGGAAACCCATCAACGGTTCTTTGCTGCAGTGTCTCCAGTCCATCCCACATTCTCTGTCTCTTTTCTAGGTTCTTCTACCAAAATTTTGGCAAATTTTTGATATTTATGGACGGATGCTCGTTACAGCCCTTGATGCACGAAAATGACACAGCTGCACACCCGCACGCACGCACGCACGCACGCACGCACGCACGCACGCACGCACGCACGCACGCACGCACGCACGCACGCACGCACGCACGCACGCACGCACGCACGCACGCACGCACGCGCGCACGCACGCACGCACGCACGCACGCACGCACGCACGCACGCACGCACGCACGCACGCACGCACGCACGCACAATGTGTACAGTGGTACACGTTTTTCATAAGCTTTATGGTGCAACACTGAGCATGCGTCCGTGCTGGTCTGCTGCTGTGGATTTGTATGTGTGTGCATGCGTGAGTTTTCGATTAATCTTTCTTTTACGAAAAAACACTGTATTAAGGAAAATTTTGCAGGTGGCTGCAAAAAAAGAGAATATGTGACGGACGCTCCTTTAGGTCCAGTTTGAAAAAACGTGGTATTAAAAGTAGCCACTTCATCAGATGATCAACTTCAGTTTGGACAAACCGTGTATAATCGAACCAAACGCAGCAACACGTCACATATTCGGCGTTTGTTGTGTGAGCCATCGCACGCACACAACCACAACACCACCACCATCAATCCAACCTCACAACTCGTTCATCTCTTTGACGATGTGCTGCCATTCATAGGCATTGCATGGATGGATAGGGCACACAGCCAAAGATACTGCATAGGTAGATAACTTCACTGCCCTGTCCGTTCCAAAATTTAATATGTGGCTTGCTCTTACAGTAAGTGATATGTAGCATCATTTCACAATCTTAAGTACCAGTACATGCCGTACATTCAACTTCGATTCTCGTTCATCTTTGTTCCGCTTCTGTTAGCCTGTAGCTATGGACGGGACTGCCATCTGTGGGCGGCAAGGACAAGGCCCACTCTCGTCTCTGAGTCCAAGGAATAAAAGGCCTCGGTGCAGCCTGGACTGCCTTTCCAGTGATCCAAGCGAGCGGGTGAAGCGAGCACAACAAACGCCGAATATGTGACGTGTTGCTGCGTTTGGTTCGATTATACACGGTTTGTCCAAACTGAAGTTGATCATCTGATGAAGTGGCTACTTTTAATACCACGTTTTTTCAAACTGGACCTAAAGGAGCGTCCGTCACATATTCTCTTTTTTTGCAGCCACCTGCAAAATTTTCCTTAATCAATAATCCAGCGGGTCTTGCGTTAGTAGCGACGCCATCGGCGGTGGAGGCGCAGCTGTTGTTGTTGACGGACCACCGGCGCGACGCTGACCTCATGGAGAGTCTGTCCCACTACCACATGGTGATCAACGAACACGCCCGCCTACGTGCTCTCATGTCTGGCCAGCTGGACTGCCTCCAACTCGACGCCGTCGACGTCGACACCATCCAAGAACTCATCGACGCCAGCCAGGTTGATGACCCCTGTCGGGCAATCGACAAACGAGGTGGATAGGAGGCGTCTTCAGGAGTTCCAACGCCCTCTGCGCGCTTCGGAGTTGCCGGCAGCTGGGGCGCACCCCGAATCGCTCTGCTACGAACTGGACCAGCTCGCTTCCGTGCAGCTCTACAGAATCGCGGCCGTCTACGAGTGCGTGGCTCGCTTCCGACAACTCCCAGTCGACGACCAAGCCGCCCTGATCAGAAGTACAGCAGGCCGCGCGCAGTGTGCGCAAGTAGGGAAGTGGGGCTTGTCGATTTTAGACGTGTACATGGAGTACCTCATACTGGAAGGGCTGTCTGGCTTCAACCGAGACACATCAGTCACCGTGTGCGCATCGGTCGCGGGTGGGCCGACGGTGTCGCTCGAGACGTTCGCTGAGAATCTGCCGCCTCGTCTGGGCCGACGGAGCGTGCGCTTGCTGATGGATGCAGAGCCCCGAGTTTGGCTCGACAGGCACGTCGCGGAGTTGGTGAAAGCCATTCGCCTGTTCAATCCCGGCGCCGACGGTCTGCAGTCGTCGGCCGCCATCATGAGAGAGCAGACCTGCTACAGTCGTCTCCTGAGACGGTGCCCTTCGCGCACTCGCATTTCGTCAGCTGCCGACACAGAGAAGTCGAGTTTAGCTACTTGGAGCGTCGTCACGCGGGTGTGCCGGGCCCCGAGCTGGACAGGCTGTGGGGCACTCTGCACCGCACCCTCGAGGAGGTCGTCGATTTGTCGGCCGACTGGCGCTACAGCATGCGCAACCGGCCATCCGAAAGTAGACCGTTTATTGACAAAATTCTCGGCGTCGAAGCGCTCATGGCAGACGTCACGCTCGCCGACCCCTCTGAGCAGCCAGCAGCCCACGCCCTCATAGGCGCCATCAAAAGTCGACCCATTGTGTAAATTCTTCTCTGTTCGAGTGTTGCGGACCATACTGGTAATTGTGTGGCAGGCGAGGGTGTCGAAGGCGGGAGAGTTGAGAGGGGGCGGTCATGTCGAAATTCTTTCCTAACACTCGTTTTTGTACAGTTTTGCTAATATCCTGTGCATGCAGAACTTGCCGCTACTGTTCTCTGTGTACAATCTCTACTCTGTTTGTGCAACCTCATGTTCTGTAGTCTCTGTTCCAGTGCGCGTGCGATGTACACTTTGTCCAACTTTAAACCACACAACTTTCTGAGGATAGTCTGCTGTTCGCCTACGGTGTGTCTACAGTGTGCACCCTTCGGTCCGACTACCTACAGGTGGGGTGTATCTACCTACAGTATCCTCAATTTTGGCGTAAACTAAAACACACGACCAACACGACCAACACGACACGACCACTACGACCAAAACTTTAGGCTTAGGTTTAGGCTTTTGCTTAGGCTTAGGCGCAGGTTTCTGCTTAGGCTTAGGCTTAGGCTTTTGCTTAGGCTTAGGCTTAGGCTTATTCTTAGGCTTAGGCTTAGGTTTCGGCTTAGGCTTGTGTTGGTCGTGTTGGTCGTGTTGGTCGTGTTGGTCGTGTGTTTTATTTAACGCCTCAATTTTCACTTTCTGTCTGTCTGTTCTTATGTTTGCATTCTGTATGAGTTGCAATTCTTATCGCGCTGTTTTAACTGCAGGATTTTTCCATTTCGCTCAACGTAACGCGTATATTATACCTACAGTACCTACATACGTACAGTGTATATGACGCGACCGTGCCACACTATTTGTGAAGCTTGTGCATACAAACTTTTGTAAAAGAAAAACAGCGCTTTTTCTTTTTTTTTAACCGTCGATGGGCCCCGGCCACCTGATTTGCTCAAAGTCAGCGACGCCAATTAAAGCCAACGGGACGACTCGATCGCTTGGCAGCTACACAGATGGGGGTGTCGGAGGCTTCCCCTACTAAAGGGGATCGGCACCGTTGAAGAATTGGTAGTATCTGAGGCGTTGGCTCTGGCGTCGATTGTCGTCGTCGCTGAGGCGCTGCTCGGCGCGCGTGACGCAGGCCGCGTCCTCCTCGCCGAACGCTCGGCGCCGCACGTAGCCGGCGCGACAGACGCCGTCGGCGCGGCGGCGCCTCGTCTGCTCTCCGTTCTGCTCCCGCAGCTCCGTCCGCCGCCTCTCCGTCACGCAGACGTAGTCGAACGCGTCGAGGCCGCGCCACGAGTAGCCCGGTCGACAGGCGTTGAGGCCGAACGTCGTCGACGCAGTGAAGAAGGCGTCGCGCAGGCGCTGGCGCTCGTCCTGCTCGACGATGACGTCGCGATCAGAACGGCTCACGCACGTCTGCAACGTCGGAGTCCGTCCGCCTTCTCTAACTCAACCCACGCACTGTACGGTTTCGCACCCTGTCGTCGGGAAAGGCGTCCCTGGGAAGGAAGCCATCCGGACAGCGGCCGTCAGGGCCGACTTTCTGTCGAGCGCCGCGCTCCATGGCAGCAACGCGCTGCAGTTCGGCGTCCGTGACGCAGACGCGGCTGTCCGCGGCGCGTCGTCGCTCCTGCTGGCCGCACTCGCCCGGCGCAAACGTCGACGTGACCCGCACGTCGGCAAACCGTCCCACTGGGTCGATCTTTTCGACGCGTATCTAGAGTTGAATACAATGTGGAGTGTAATACTGTACATTCATTGACATTTAAATAGTTCATCTAAAATTAAAATCTAGGCATCGTTCTTCAGAAAATCCAGCCCGTTCGCACCCACCTTGATAAAGCGGAAGGCGCCGTTGGGAGCGCTCTCGATGAACTCGAGCCACTCGTTGCCGTCGAGCAGCTCGTAGTAGGCGCCGTCGAAGGTGACGACGTAGGAGTAGAGGTGTCCGTCGGCCTTGCGCTCGACGCGGTGCAGCACGACGGCGCCCGACGGCCGGATGCCGCGGTCGTTGCTCTCGCGCAGCCGCAGCTCCACCGTGTAGACGTTCAGCGGCTCGTCGCGGTCGTAGGGCAGCAGCAGCAGCACGGTCGCGTCGTCGGCGCGCTCGGCCGCGGCGCCCGCGCTCAGCGGAGAGAGTCGGACGAGCTCCTCCTGCTCGCCGTTGGCGCCGAAGAGACGCCGAGAGCTCATGGGCAGCCAGCCCAGGTAGTCGAGGTGCGGCCCATTCAGACCCGGTCCGTACATGCCGTAGAGCGGCGAGCGGTGCATGAACGCGTTCGCGGTGCTCATGAGGTCGTACTTGTCGTCGTACTCGCCCTCGGAGCTGTGCGGAAAGACGCGCCGCCGCCGGTCGCTGTACGAGTGGCCCAGCCGGAACGAGTGCGTCATCTCGTGCGCCAGCGCCGACGACATCAGGTAGCGCGGCGTCAGGAGTACGCCGTTCTCCCTACAAATTTCGTAGATTTTCTGCAGTCTATGAAGAATTGACTCTGGAGGAGCCGGCGCGTCCATACTTGCAGAAGAGGGCGGTGTTCTCGTCGTTGACGACGACGATGACGCGCTCGGGGTCGGGTATGTGGGCGCGGCGGCGTCGCGCCTCCTCGAAGCAGAGCAGCTTCGTCTTGTGGAACACCCGCACTTCGTGCGACTTCCCCGACGGCCGGCGGTCGGCGCGCACCAGTCTGTCCACGTCCTCCTTGCTGTAGCGCATCGGAAGCCAGCCGTAGACGAGCGAATCGCGCACGGAGTACACGTCATTCGACACTGTCTTGAAGTACGCGCCCACGGCCCCTGGAATTCAAAGAAGTTGTCGAAACGTCGACAACGCAACGTAGCGAGCGACACGGCGAGCGACACGGCGAACGACCTTCAGCCGAGTCGTCATTTATCCAGCTCCAAAACCAGAGGGGCGCCTGTGGCTCCCAGTTGTTGCCGCGAAACTGAACGGTCGACGCCAGCGATCTGATGGTTGTTACACCGATGGAAGGCGGCGAAAGACCTTGCAGAGCAGGACGGTCCAGGGGTGGGGTCCTCGCATGGGTATGGAGCTCGTCCAGCGTAGCACCGTCACGACGAGGAGGAGTGCGACAGCGAAAGTGGTCGGCGCCCTCATCGTCGTATTTTCTCAGTGACCGGGCTGCGGCGCTCGCCGCCACGCAGCGGCGATTCGATCTTACTTTCGGCGTCCCACCGGTCGTCGAAGACTGCGCTCCTGTCTGGTCCACACGGGTTAGTGCGGGGCGCGTGCGCGCGCGCGCACGCGCGCTCGCGAATTCCCTCCGGCGCCGTTCGTCTCGTTCCATTGGGGGAGGCAGGATCTCTGGGTGCTGCTCGCTCTGCGACGCCGACGACGACCGTCGTCGACGCATCCCTTCCGCCGGCGCGCGTCGTCTAATTCCGAAAACTTTAGTGGACCACACGCGTCCGAGTTGTAACATCGCGTCTCGAACGACAACGACGACGACGACACATGACACAAACGCCTCGCGGAGCTGATAAGAGGATGACAAGCCGCAAAGCTGCCTCTCGCCGTGCAGTCGCGTTGTCATGCTCGCTCCACGACTTTTCTCTGTGGCCGCTGCCGCCGCGCTGTTTTTCTGCCGTCAGGAAATCCGTATGTGCGCCGCCCTGTCGACGGGCAAGAGTCGTCACGGAAGCGAGTCTTGTTGCAGACACCGCGTCTGCTGATGCCAGGAATATCTGCGTCGACAATTTGGTCTCAAGCGCTGCAGACAACCACACGGGATTAGGGCACGCGCTGTGCCATACGGTGGTCACGCCTCGCTGCTTCAACTTGACCTGCGTCGACGGCGAGGGCGTACTTCGCGACGTCGCCTACGGCTGCTACTACGACAGGCGCAGCTGCGACATACTACCGAACTTTTGTACCAAGGGCCGCCGTCTCGGCTGTCGCACCTGCAAGGGCGACTTCTGCAACGCTCCTGCAACAGGTACTCCCATTGTTGTGGCGACCATTGTCCCAGGAAACCCCCTGGCGACGACGTATCACTAATCCTCCAACGGTGCCCGGTCACTCTACTTTTAACCAGTTCTTACTGGGGCACTATTGGATGCGTGGGGGCTTCAATAATTTCATTCACACACCGCATATTTCGTCCTGTACCCGTTGCGGCATGACTAGGCGATCCATTTGAGAGTTCACTGCCGTATTCGTTTTCATTCCGTGGTACATGGTTCCACCGCAAGGTGGTTGCCGTTTCAGCGGTGTGGTCCAAGCCGAGCAAACCGAAAAAGGTTTCAACAGCTGCGCCGGATCATCGGGATCAGCAGAGCGTCCGCATACCATTCTATCCTTATCCTCGCAGACACAGAGGCCATAGAGCAAGCCCTGCCTGCTCTGCCTATCTGTCCAGCAATGCACATCTTATAGTGTTAGTAGTGATCGTACGAATAGTGCTGACTCAGTAGCCACAGTCGTTGTATAGCGTGTCGTCACCGGAAAGTTTCGCGTACTGCTTTCGAGCGCCCTACACTGTGGCGTCACGGTTGGCACGCTAGGTCGCGACAAGAGATCACTGGGGCCAACTCGACGTGTGGGTAACTGGTAACTGAAGTGTAGTGTGGCGCAGTTATTGGGCGGGAGGCGGCGGCGGGGGCGGGGGCGCGGCGCCCTCGAGCTCGGTGTACTGCTTGGCCTGTAGAAAGCGGACGTAGGGGTCGTTGCGGAGCACCTGCTCCACGTGCTTCTGCGCGCTGTCGAACAGCCCCGCCGGCGTCTCCTCGCCCGAGCCCAGCTGCTTCTCGATCGCCTGCCTGGAATAGCCGTCTCCACTGCCCATTCGGACCGTCGACTTCGCGCCACCACACGCAGAGGAGATAACGAGCACGTGTTGGTCACGCTGCCAAAGATCGTAGCGTGCATAGCCAAACCGATGGTGGTGCTACAGATGAGCATGTATACACTCACGTACAATGTAACACTCGAGTCGCTTTCATATAAATTGTTGGAATGGAACTCAGCATTGCAATCCTGTACTATGGGTAGGTTGTACTGGGTTTTTGCGCGGAGCATTGCGGCTGACATGTCACAATTGGAGTTGTGCAGAGGTGTCAGTGGACTCACTTGACTGAGAAGGGCAAGAAGACCTCGTTGATGCAGCCCTCCACCATGTAGGTCTTCTGGATCTGGCGCGCGACGTTCAGACGTCCCTCGGGCCCGTTGGCTCGGTGGAAGTCCTGCACCGCCTCCCAGAAGGTCAGGTTCTCCTCTGCGTGGATCTCTCGCAGGAAGCGGCGGAACCGGTACCGGCCCACCTGAAGGGGACGTCGACGAGACGAGTTCGGCAGTGAACCAAACAGAACGGTCGCCTGATTGTGTATGAGCGAGTCGAAGTGCGCGGCCCAGCGCTTCGCCTCCTCCTGGGGCAGCAGCTTCTCCTGGTAGGTGGCGAGCGTCTCGGAGCGCCGAAATCTCGGGTGCAGGTCGTTCTCGAGCATGCGCGTGATCTCCTTGAGCGCGGGCTTGAAGACGCCGTCGGCAAGCTCGGAGTTGGCCTCGAGCGCGCGACGGATGCGCTTGAGCGCGCTCGCGCTGACGTTGACGTAGGGCGCGAAGACGTCGAGCAGCGCCGCCGCCTGACGGCGCTTCTCGTCCGCGTCCTCGCACGCCAGGACGCTCTCGATGGCCTCGTAGAACGCGATGTTCTCCTCCGCCAGCCCCTGGTGCAAGAAGAGGCGGAACACTTCGCGCCCTGAAAACGGCTGTTCACGCCGATCCTGTGGGGACGTGGAGAGAACCCAAACTGACCCTTTGGATCCCGCATGAGTTCCTGAAAGGAGCACACGCCCCAGCGGGCCGCTCGCTTGAAGTCGACGCCCTCGTCTGGCTTGACGTCGGCGGCGGCGTCGGCGCAGCTCTCCATGGCCTTGCGTTCCTGGTACATGGGCTGCTGGGCGACCCAGGGAGCCGTGGTCTTGCTGGTACCCGAGCGTGTCGTGCCGCCGTCGGAGCTAGTGCGCCTCGCCTGCTCGAGCTTCTTCTCCTTGCCTCTAGAACAAAGACGTCACTCGTTGTCCTCGGCTCGCGATGACGGCCGCAGGCGTGGTGCGCAGCTGCTCTGCGCGCCCAGCCTCGGCCGGCACCGGCACACGGCTGTGCACCCGCTGCTCTGCGCCATCGACGGCCGCTCGATAGATTTGTTTCGCTATTTATCAGCTGCTCCTTTTGCCACGTCCGCCTGCAATTCTTCTTCCTCCTCCTCCTCCTCCTCTCCGGTCGCTTGCGTCACTGGGGCAGCAGAACCAATCGTTCACCTGCCTCCTTTATAGGTCCTCAGCCAAACTGTGCCCAGGTATTACTGTCGTGTCGGCACGCGTCCCCGTCCTTCGCTCTATCTCCTTCCGACTAATGAGTTCGGGCTAGCCGACGACGACACCGGACACGGAAAGGCCGAATTCGAGCCGCTCCCTCCCGCTCGCGGCCAGGTGCCGCGATAATAGAACGGAAGAGAGAGATAGAGATGGCGTCGATGGCGGCTCACCGTTGCGTGCTCTTGGCTCCAAGGTCGCTGGAGGCCTTCTCGAGCGTGGCCACGACGCGTCGCCGGTTCCTGTCCATGGCGTCCGTGTACATGCAAGCGCCGCGCACGCTCCTCTGCAGCCTCCGGGAGTAGCCGGCCGTCGACTACAAGCGTGCCATGAATGCCGCGACGACAACGTCGTCTCCGGGCGGCGGCGGTCGCCCTTAGAAACGCCTTTCTCTCTCTCCCTCGCCGAGTGCTGCACCCGGTCGTCGGCCATTGTCGAGGGAAAAGGCGCATTCATTAGCCGTCGCGAAGCGCCCGCGCCTACCCTGCTGATTCTCCCCTCAATGGACGTCCTCGTCGCTAGCACGAACCCACTTCTCAACCGGACATCGACAGTGCAGTGCTTCTAACGCCAAGAGTCCCATTGAACAAAAGTCGGGGAATCAACAAAAACTGATGATTCATAAATAATGAATTGATCTCATAGGCGAGTAAATTAGTGTACATACAAAGCGTGCACCTCCTCCTAAGTGACATCACTGTCAAAACAAAGCGAATGGAGCCAGAAATTCATTTATGAACCGTAGGATACGTAAGTGCATATTTGTTGTTACACTTCAGTTCAGCTCACTCGTTGAGTTCGACAAACAAACAGAGTGCAAATACGGCAAGCTTGATTACTGTGAGGTACGGTAAATGGTGACGACTTTATTTTAACATAACTTCCACTCAGTATGCAAATAAGATCAAATCAGTCGACACCGTTTTTTCTTGTTTGCGAAGCTTGTGGACTGTATCAGGTGCATAAGTAATCGAAAACAGTAACACCTTAAAACACCAACCAACGTTGGGATCTTATCATTGAAACGGTTGTCTAGTGGAAATTACGCTGTGTGATCCACTGTCTGATGTATGATGCATTTCATTTCTGACTCAGATGCTTTTGTATTAAGCTTTTTTTTGTATCGGGTGCATGTGCTGTGGCCTGGCACTCATACAAGCGTACGTGCCATGGATGCGATGTCAAGTGTTCGTACGAGAGGGAGCAACAGGAAACGGCAAATTCTTCGCCTGTCGCGCGGGGGTCGTTTAGCAGTTTCAGTCTACGGTCGCAGCCATTCTTTCCTTTAACGAGATTAAATCGTGTGCATTGCCATCATAACTCAGAGTTCGATGATGCTGCTGTCGTCGGCGGGTCTGCTGCCGCTGCTGGCGTCGCTGTCGACTTCGCTGCGGTCTGTCACCGCTGTGGACGGCGCGCCGCCATCGCCGAACAACGCGTCCGCCGTCGCCATCGCCGTGTCAACGGCCGCGCTCGCGAAGAACCGGACCAAGCGTCGCGTCCACGACGACTACGACTGCCAGTGCAACCCCGGCATCTCCGACTCTGGGTTTTCCCCACGCATGTTCAACGCGACATGCGCGTTCCAGATCGTCTTCAAATCAAAGCAAACATCTCTCCGCGGACCGGGATGCGGTTCTGCGAACAGGATGAAATTGAAGGTGGCCGAACCCGGAGGCGATATGATTGTCACGATTGGGTGCGGTCACAAGAAGTGCAACGTCGCTCATTGGAAGAAACAGCTGAGCCTGAAGCGTGTGACGACTCATTTAAAAAATCACTGCTACAGCGACTACAACAGAAAGGATGAAGGCAGGCTGTTGCCTGAGGAGCAGCGCCGACGTCGGCCGCTTCCTCAGTGGTGCGACCACGACTGCGTGACCATCTACAACGCCGACACATCCGACATGCTAGTAGCGTGCGAGCAGGAGAAGGGCGTCGACCACAGCTGGTTCGGTTCGTGCGCCGACGTCGACAAGGAAGTTGCAAGAAAGAGAAAGGAATACGAAAGGTTGGGTTTGACGCTGCCCGGCCAGGCTCGTTGCGCCGTCTACTCGCAGAGAAGGGTGTGCTGCTGCAACGGGAGCATCTGCAACGATCCCGACAAGCAGGCCATGGACGCCGAGGGCCTGTTCTCGACCACTACGACCACGACGACCCTACCGACTACGACAACTTTCCCAACAACGACGACGACTACGCCAAACACCACACCGAGCATCACCACACCCACAACGACGACATCAGCTACTACTGAGACGACGACGACGACGACGACCAACTCCACAACTACCGTGCCAACGACCACTGCGGCTCCGACCACTTCAGAGTTAACTGCGGTTCCGACCACTTCAGAGTCAACTGCGGTTCCGACCACTTCAGAGTCAACTGCGGTTCCGACCACTTCAGAGTCAACTGCGGTTCCGACCACTTCAGAGTCAACTGCGGTTCCGACCACTTCAGAGTCAACTGCGGTTCCGACCACTTCAGAGTCAACTGCGGTTCCGACCACTTCAGAGTCAACTGCGGTTCCGACCACTTCAGAGTCAACTGCGGTTCCGACCACTTCAGAGTCAACTGCGGTTCCGACCACTTCAGAGTCAACTGCGGTTCCGACCACTTCAGAGTCAACTGCGGTTCCGACCACTTCAGAGTCAACTGCGGTTCCGCCCCAGAGTCAACTGCGGCTGCAGAGTCAACCGCGTCTGCAGAGGACCAAACGCTTAACTCAAAAGCTGCACAGAAAGTCGGTCCAGCGAGTGCTGACAGAGAGCCGAGCGATCAAGGGGCCAAGGAATCACATAGGTATCTCGACTCCATCAAAGACTACTGGCCTCAGAACCAAGAGCAGAGTTTCCCCAAGGGGCGCGAGCCACCAGTGCCGGACGAGGATGAACCTGTTGATTGGCCGGCTCTGCGCGATGCGGCGTTTGAGCCTGGCATCAAGGCCAAGGCCGGTTGGGCCTTTCGAGGCGCCCAGTCGACGGCCACGGCCCTTGGCCCGGCCCCAGCCCTTCTCTGGACGGCCATCCCCCCGGCCGCAGCCGCGAGCTGTCTCCTGCACCACTGAATCAGGGCCCGCTTCCAGAGGAGAAGATGTGAAACTAGGCTCTGTTCTACTTCGCGTGTGCTCACTGATCTAGCGGCTTCTCGGCTCTGTGCTACGCTTTTTCCTGTGCTCGTACTTAGTTGCTAGGCCGTAGATGTTAGCTAGGCAACGATTGTACTGCCCCCTTTTCAGTGGGTGGCGAAATGTAGAAAAAAGTGGAAATTGGGGATGTTACTTGTTGTTCTTGGATTAAGGGCAGCGCTAGGAGGGCGTCAATGGCCCATATGGCATGCCCATCTCCATGACGCCTTCCTGTCTGTCACATAATCAGCCAGAGACATTCGGAAGAACGCCACCTGCCAGCTTTTGTCGTACATTAAAACCCGCCAGAATGAATTAGAAACTTTTAAACAACGGCGCTACAGTATAATACAGCAGTGTCGGTGCTGTTGGTGTCGTCGGTGTCTTTTATGTAACGTCGAAAGTCAGGTCGCGAAAGGGGAGGCGGTTTGTCATCGATGGATTCGGCGCCGGCGTCTGCTGAAGCCCAAGAGACGAGCGGTGGGACGTCGGAACCGGCGGAGGACATCGTAGCGGACGCCATGCAGCAAATCTCCACCGCCAATGGGGACAAGTCGACCGGTGCGCAGCACAGAGTCAGAGCGAATTCGGCGGCACAGAAGAAACGAATTCGTCGCGTGAGGGGGTTTGTTGCAGCAGCGTCTGGGGATGACGACCGCCTCTTGGACGAGAACGGCGAGGAGGAGGCGCGCATCGACGGCGTCTACATCTCGCGGCTGCGCGCCGGCGCTTTGCGGGCCGCGCTCACGACGCGAGGCATTCCCAAGCGCGGCCACAAAACGCTGCTTCTCAAGCGACTCAGAGAGGTTCGTCGACCGGTCTTTTCGTTCGTCGTCCGCAGAGTGGCTAGCCTGCGTTCTTCGTTGCAGTTTCTGCGCGCCGACGACGAGCAGCGACAACTCCTGACGGCGGCGTGGCAAGAGGGCGACAAGAAGCCCGAAGCGACGCCGGCAGTTGTGCCCGAAGCACAGGTCTTGTCCTTCTTCTAGTGCGGAAAATCCGTAGCCTTCCATGCATTCGGCGCCCGCAGGCGGCACCAGCGACACCGCTGCAAGAGCAGACGGCCGTAGACGAGACGGCGGAACGCAAGAAGCGTGAGGCGCAAGCCGAAAAGGTGGAAGTTGCTGTGCCAGCCGAAATGCTGGGGGTACGGGCTTGCACTTTCCCTCTAATGCGTCGAACGAGGAAGCGTTTCGTTGCATTGGTATATGCCACACAAAATTTAACCCTTCAGAAGTGCCATCAAAGCCTAATCTGCCTGCGATGATTGTTTGGCTCTCTACCTAGCCTTAACGTAACAAAATGTATTTATTGTGAGTAACCGAGCAGTGCTCTGGACTTCCTGTAATTTTACGTTACAGATTCACTGAACTGCGCACACATGCGTACATCATACTTGTAATGTCACTGCAGTGCTTTCAATCGTTCGTAACAGTACCACAGTTAAACTAACATTGTGTATCAAAGCGATAGTTGTGCGTTTGGTCGGTTAGCACGATAGTCATGAGTAACTGTGCCGTTAATTTGAACGGATGAATTGTAGCGTCAGACGTAACCCATGAATCGGTGTTGATCGCGAAATAGCATCCACTATGCAAACAACACGATCAACTCGATGTCATGCCAGCAATTGTTTGGCGTCTAGACGGACAAGTGTTCACTGTGTGAC
Source organism: Paralinhomoeus sp. GSCO2_6 (assembly GCA_030248085.1). Lineage (NCBI taxonomy): Eukaryota > Metazoa > Nematoda > Chromadorea > Monhysterida > Linhomoeidae > Paralinhomoeus > Paralinhomoeus sp. GSCO2_6. Next base: position 80,417 of record JASAMY010002139.1, read on the forward strand.
GTGCAATTCGCGTCTGATGCGGGCGCTGCCGCGGCTCACTATGGAGGCAAGAAGCACGCACAGAAGGAGCAGGCCTACGTTAAGCAAGTGCGTGTGCTGTGCATGTCGTGTTCATCTGTCACAGACACAAAAGTCTCGTGTCGTTGACAGGTCTACACTGACATGGGCATCGACCCTTCACGGTTCATGTTTGATGCGGATTCTAAGTGCGAGGTACACTGATATGTCTATGATCTGATTCTGGCCGAATTATGAGGTCGGCTCACCGTTGCAGCTTGTCCAGAAGATTGCGCGCAAGGGCGACCCAAGTTATGGTGTTACTTTTAAGGAGGCCGAAGCTGCTGGAATGGAAAAGTATGGTGTGGCATGCTGTACAGAACAACACACTGATTTGCAGTTGCATTTCTATTTCCATGAACGTTTGGGAATGTGGGAATGCAACCAAATCGCACATACGTATGGCATATAACCTTAGCACTAGATTTATCATGCTATGAGAAATATTCAGTCAATTGTTGGTGCAGTTGATACATAGTCAATGCATATCATCCCAGGTGTTATTGTAAGACTGCTCACAAGGAGCATAACTACAAAAGTCCCATTCCTGTGACCCAGTCAAGCCGATTTAGTTGCTGCTAGTGGTAGATGTTCAGAATTGAGAACTTTTGCATCAAATTTGCGTCAAAATAGGTACATTCTGGTCAAAACTGGGTCCAACGATATTTCAGTGGTTTTATCATCAAAACACTGAAAAGGATGCAAAAACACTCACTTCTATCATGTTGACAGGTTGAAAACTCTAGACAAAATTTCTTGTAGGGGGGGGGGGATGGCGTGGTTCACTGCCTTGAACTTGGGAGAACCTGAATCTCCCAAATCCCATTTAAGGTACAAGGTTATGTCAACACCAGACGCAACGGGTCTTTGGGGTACCTACTGTAGCTATGAGCCATCCCTCTCCTTGCTTGATGTGCCTATGCTTGTTTGCATGGATGACTGCCATCTCACTCTGCATTTCAATCAATTGCTGTTCAGGTATGCTTTCGTGTGCACCATTTGCGAGCTAAGGTTCGCTACCAAGGAGCACTATGACGAGCACAACAAGTCCAATTCTCAGCATATGCTAAATGTGAAGAAACGAGATGCCGCCAGCAAGTGTTAGTCCATTGTGCTTCTTGGAAGTTGCGTTAGAATACTGGTAATATCTATTGAACTGCAGCTGCAATGCGAGCCTATGGCTCACAGGCCCAGGATCAACCAGCGTGGGGAGTGCCAAATCGCTCGGACTGGTACTGCGAGGCGTGTCGAGTCGACTTAAAAATGGCTCTCGACAGTGGGAGCAGCACTGCCAGAGCAAGAAGCACACGAAGAAAGTGGAAGAGATGCGAGCCACTGACGGCTCTCGCATCCTCCCTGCTGCCCCCATGTGGGGCCGGCCTGTATCTGGCGCTCTGCTGGGCAGACCACCGGTCGGTCCATATCGCCCACTGACCGTACCGCTGCCACCAGTCCCACTCTATCCACCAGCTGTGTTCGGGCCCCCTCCAAGAGGTGAACTCAATGCAGTTCATAACACAGTTCACTTCGCAGACAGTTGTGGACGATTTTTCTGCAGGTGTGGGCCTTATTCCACCTCCACGTGCAGCGCCACCTCAGCAGCAGTGGCATCGCGGCGGCTCTATGGTGGGGCCCGTCGCGTTGCCGCCGCCGCCTGTTGTCCCTGCACCACCGTTGCCGACGGTCGATCGGCCGCTCTACGCGCCCACACGGACGTCGTTTGAGGACGAGCTTCGACGGCCGCCGTCGCTCCCGCGCCCCGCAGCCGCGTTGGACGACCGAAGCTACAGCCGAGAGCCGAGCTACCGCACGCCTACGGACTACCGCGATCGCGACTCGTATTCTTTGCCGCGAGAGCGGGAGCTCGATCCCGCGCTCTACCGAAAGCTGCTTCTCGACCGCGCCTCGCTCTACTCCGACAGCTCGTCGCTGGCGGCGAGAGGTAATCAGTTCCCCCCTCTGCCATGCGGCAAAGCACCCGTACTGTACTAACCAGCTATGCTCTAGATGAATTGGCCGATTATGCTGCGCTGCTGGCGTCACAAGCGCTGAAGAGGAACAGAACCGTTGACGAGTACCGCGAGCGGTCGCCACCGCCGCGACGATATGCCGCTGTGAGTGCACCATCGACTGACGACGACTTGCAGTTTTGTGTTGGACTTGGAACCGACTTAGGTCGACGAGCGCGATCAACCGCTGGCCAGACCGCTGTACGAGTTGGACAGAGAGCGCCGCCTGCCGGCGTCACTGGCGACTCCCGGTGACCGTCGCCGGCCGCTGGAGTCATTCCCTGACGACCGACGCGCGCCGACGACGGATTACTCGGGCCTACGCCGGCCGCCCACGCTGGACGACCTCGGAGCGAGGAGCAGGCCTCTACCTCGAGAGCCGGCAGCGCCCTACGAATCCGGCTACTCGGCGCCGACGCAGTCGAGCCTCTCGCGCGCCTACGACGACGTCCTCTATCGCAGGCAGAGAGCGCCCTCGCCACCCCCGCTGCCGCTGAGGGCGCACGCCCTCGCGGCCGACGCTCGGCAGCCGCTGCCGCCGCCGACCGCTCTACCGCCTCGGATGCAGACCGCCGCCTCGCATGTGCCGTCGCTGCAGGCCGCGCTGGAACTGCTGCTGCCGCTCGCGGCTCAGGCTCAGGCTCAGAGTCGGCAAGCGCAGCCGCCGCCGAGCCAGGAGCCGCGGCGCGCTCCCATGCCTGTCGACGACGACGACGAGACGCCGCCGCCGGTGCCGCCGCGCGACTACAGCCGGTCGACGACGACTGCTCCGACGGGGGTGGCGCCTCCGCGGCCGCGCCACGACGCCGGCTTCATTCCGCAGGTGGCGGAGAGTCTGCGCGCCGAGCCGCCAACTGTGCGCCGTGTCGGCGCCCAGACGCGCGTCGACCCCTTCGAGCATCACTCGCCCTTGGGCGGCCAGATTCGCGCCGTCGACGCCTACGAGCAGCGCGGCCCGCCGCGGCCGACACCTAAGGCCGGGCCGGGCGCGCCGACAGGGCCGGCCGTCGCCTCCTACTACAGCCGCGGCCGGGCGCCCCCGCTACCGGCCGAGCTCGACATGACGACGGCCCGAACCAGCGCAAGCCGGGTCCCCAGCAAACCGGGGCTGCTCTCTTCCGGCCGTACTTAGGCAGCAGAGACAGACCGTCCACCAACTTTGACAGTGAACGTGGAAAGTGAAAGGACTCGTAAGCGGTGTTCCAGTTTTTATCGTCCGACGGCCGACCGATGTCGCGCAGTAGTTGCCGAGTAAAGGGCTTTCTTGCTGGTGTTCCAAGTCGACTTGTTGGGTTCACTATTATTGGTGAGTATTGCGTGGTGGTGATGGTGTTAAAGTAGTTTTTTACAGTCGTCAACAGTGTAGTCGTTTTTCCAAAAGACTCTGCCAGCATGATGCGCGGTGGTCCACGTGGCGGCGGCGGCGGCAGGCCGATTATTGTTCTCAGTCAGTTCTTTTGGATAATACATCCTGTGTCCGTACAAAAAAATTGCGGGAATCTCAGGCCAGAAGACTCGTCGCGAGAGCGGTCGTCCCGTGCAGACGGGCAATATTGCGGCAGCCAAAGTAGGCGCTGTGCATGTTGGATGCGTATGTCACCGAATGACGTCATCATGTGGCATTTCAGACGATCGCTGACGTCATTCGGACGAGTCTGGGTCCCCGGGCGATGCTGAAGATGCTGCTCGACCCCATGGGCGGGGTCGTGCTCACGAACGACGGCAACGCCATTCTCAGGGAGATTCAGGTTCGGTGGGGTGGGGGTCGACAGGATATCCAGCCCTACGTGTTTCCCTTCAGGTGCAACACCCGGCGGCGAAGTCGATGATCGAGATCAGTCGGACGCAGGACGAGGAGGTCGGCGACGGCACGACCAGCGTGATCGTGCTCGGTTCGGCAACCCTGTCCTGCCCCCCCCCCCTTGCGCACAGTGTTGCCCTTCCTTCCTTCCTCAGCGGGCGAAGTGCTGGCGAACGCCGAGCCGTTTCTGGAGCAGGGCCTGCACCCCACGGTCATCGTGCAGGCGTACCGCATGGCGCTGGATGACGTCATCGCGTGGGCGCGCGACAAGTTCAGGTGGGTCGGCGTCAGGCGCAGTTTGAATTGAGTTTCGAACGAACGAACGAGTGATTCAGCCGCCCTCTGGACACGAAAGATGAGCAGGCGGTGCGCCAAGTCGTCTCGTCGTGTCTGGGCACCAAGATGATGTCCCAGTGGATGGATCTGGCGGTGGGCATCGCTCTCGAGGCCGTCCGCACCGTCGTCGTCGTCGACAACGACCGCACGGAGGTCGACATCAAGCGCTACGTCCGCGTTGAAAAGGTGCGGCGTCGACATTCGGGTCGACAGGTCGACGACACTGCTCTCGGTCGGTCGTGGTCGTCTAGATTCCTGGGGGCCGCGTGGAGGAGAGTCGCGTGATGAAGGGCGTCGTGCTGAACAAGGACGTCACCCACCCCCAAGATGAAGCGTCGCATCGAGAAGCCGCGCATCGTGCTGCTCGACTGCCCGCTCGAGTACAAGAAGGGCGAGAGCCAGGTGCGTGAGGCGTCGACGAAACCCTGGGATCCCGTCTGAGACGACGCCCTGTATGTGCCGCAGACGGCGCTGGAGCTCCGTCGGGAGGAGGACTTCACGCGCGTGCTCGAGGAGGAGGAGGCGGCGATCGGCGGCAGTGCGAGGCGCTGCTGGCGCACAAGCCGGACGTGGTGTTCACGGAGAAGGGCGTCTCGGACCTGGCGCAGCACTTCCTCGCCAAGGCGGGCGTGACGGCCGTGCGCCGTCTCAAGAAGACGGACAACAACCGACTGGCGCGCTGCTGCGGCGCCACCATCGTCAACGACCCATTCGAGCTGCGCGCCGAGGACGTGGGCACCAAGGCCGGACTCTTCGACGTCTTCAAGATCGGAGACGAGTTGGTGGAAAGACAAACACGACTTTATTGACAGTACGAGAGGCGGTAGGAAACCAATCACAGTCATTAACACTCCCAGCGAGCGGCTCGTGTTGGGCGCCTTTGCAAGTCATCAGTAATGGGCCTTCAATGAGAGAGTGCGTCCCTTTCCTTTACCCAAGTGGGATTTTCAGTGACACTCTGTCTGGCGGGAGTTGAAACCCCAGACGACTAGGGCGCCGAGCCATAGCGCTGAGCTACTCGCCATCGAAACTACAGCCACCCTCTCTCGCCTTCAGGTACTACACGAGCGTGACGGACTGTCCGGACGCGACGGCGTGCACGGTGCTACTGCGCGGGCCCAGCAAGGACGTGCTCAACGAGATGGACCGCAATCTCAACGACGCCATGCAGGCCGCGCGCAACGTCCTCCTGGAGCCGCGCGTCGCGCCCGGCGGCGGCGCGCTCGAGATGGCGCTCGCGCAGGTGGGCCCCCACCCCCAGGCTGTTGTTGTTGGATCAAGGGCGACGCTAGGAGGCCGTCAATCAACGGCCCGTGTTGCGTACTCGTCTCCATGGCACCTTCCTGCTCTCGAGGCACAAATCAGCCAAAGACAACGCCATCTGCACTCTAGGGCGGGCACCACAGCACGAGAAAATCCATTGACAGGGAGGGCATCCATCAAGAATCGAACCCCGAAGCGTGCGCTCAAGAGGCCGATTCCCTGCCACTAGGCCATTCGCTGGCCCGAGAGTGGCGTTGCGGCGGCTGTCAGCGATTGAGTGTTCGTGTCGCGCGTCGCGCAGGCGCTGAACGAGAAGGCGAAGTCGGTGGAGGGCGTGTGCCAGTTCCCGTATCGCGCCGTCGGTCGCGCGCTCGAGGTGCTGCCGCGCACGCTCATCCAGAACTGCGGACAGAGCACCGTCCGTCAGCTGACGGCGCTCAGGGTCTGTACTACCGATTGGACTCTTGTCAATTTCTTCGCTAGAACGCGTCCGCATTGGCAACACACTCGAGAGGCGAAGCACGCGCAAGGCTCTGGCGCCAACTGGACGTGGGGCGTGGACGGCAAGACGGGCCAGCTGGCCGACATGACCGCCCTGGGCGTCTGGGACCCGCTGGGCGTGCGTCTCCAGGTCTTCAAGTCGGCCGTTGAGGTGCGCCTGCCCCTTCCTGACCACGCCGCCTCCCCCCCCCCCTTCTTGCAGTCGTCGACAGCAGTGGCGGATCCAGATTTTTTTCGGATTGGGACGCTATTTTGCAGAAGGGGAACCCTGTTGAAGTTTACGGATGCTGGCCGATTTAGGCGGTGGTTTGGGTAACATAGTAGGCCCGTCTTTCTTGCCAATTAATTCTTTGAAATTTTCGACCACCTACACAAGCATTTTATATGGAGAAGTGGGTCCGCTGCTGGGCACGATTCTTCCCCAGCCTCCAGTTTTCCGATTTCCG